>NW_019167993.1:10638279-10898612 GCF_002303985.1 Durio zibethinus | reverse complement strand
ACTTAAGGGTTTCTAAGTCCCTTAAGTTTATATCCAACTAGGTGTTATAAGCATATTAGCTAACAAAGGCCTTAGTCATCTCTTTCCAATCCTTGGTTATGGTTTTACGTTGGCTATGGAACTTGTTGGATGCAGCTCTAAAAAGGTCATAGGGAAAGCTTCAGTAAGTTGTTTGGTAAGACCTCTAAGTTGGAGGATAGTTACTAAAAGAATATAAGGTATTAGCTATAGAATTTTTTGTCGTTAAAAACCCATCTTTTGTCGATAATATGAATTAGAGACAATTTTTTTTGCTAAAACTTCGTCGAAAAATAGCGAATCTCTTTCTATGTTGTTATTGTGGAACTAAAAAAATTTTGTACCGAAGACATCGAGTACTAAAGGGATTTTAATGCATTTCTTTATCACATTTTCTATATACAAAGCCCAGATGGGGACCTTATAGATTGTATTCACATATCTCACCAGCCAGCTTTTGATCATCATTTTCTCAAAGATCACAAAATCCAAATTCATTCTTCACCTTTTCTCCATTGTTTAACATCAATTTTTTTCTCATATAGTTGAAATTTGAGGACTAATTTTTTTTTTATTTTTTGTATCAAATGAGGCCTAATTATCACCAAGAAGGCCTTTTTGACGAGAACAAGATCTTTGACATTAAAAAACCCAAACAACGCTAAAACCTCATAACTTAGTTGTGGCACATGAATGGTAAATGTCCCTAAGGAACCATAACCAATAGAAGAACTAAAGAAAAAGATGTTTCGAGGGCAAGCTCAATCAAAAGATATGGTAAAAAGAACCATGCGACCATCTTTTAGCCTAAGTCTTAGATACTGATCTCATCAATCAAAACGGTCATTATGCAGATTTCAATTTTCATGTTAGTACAAGTTTAAGATAAGAATACTCAATCTCATATCAAAGATGCAAGAAAACTCAAGAGAGAGAGAAATTCTAGTTTTAGAGAGAGAAAAATTGTCTAGTTTTAGAAAAAGAGAATGAATTGATGATGAAAAAGAAGGAAAAAAATAAAAAAAAACTTAAAAGGCAACAATTTTGGGTAAAAAAATAAAATAAATCATAAAATAATTATCTCTTTTTTAAACCTCAAAGACCATTTTAAATTTGTCTCAAATTACAAAGTGGTTTTATATAATTTACCCTAAAAGAATTAACCCTTATTTTGTTATTCCTCAATAGGTTCAAAAAAATTTTCTAAACTTTCAATATATAAATGCTTTGACTTTTCTTTTTTTTTTTTCTATAAAAATTCCTCCATTATTTGTTTTCTCTCATCATCCAGGGAAATCAAAAAAAGAAAAAAAAAAAAAAGCAATTGACCATATAATTTACTAGTGCATTTGTCAACAGTCATTTCTTCCAAAAAAAAACCATCCAAAATCTATATATGATCATCGTACAAATTGTGATAAAATCGAGTAAACTCTGAAATTGGATCCAAGTTACAACACAAAATAATGAATTAAAAATAAAACATATGGGAAGACTTTTTGCAAGTACTAACTTCAATCTCTTGTGCATACATAGGAGGCAAAAAACAAAACAAACTACATTGGGTTATTTATATCTTCTCAATCTAAAAGAAACTGGCGTACGTAATGTTTGGGTTTGGATTCACCTTATATCAATAATAAAAAAAAAAAGGGGCTTGCCAAAAAAAAAAAAAGAAAACCCAATTGATATAGAAAAAAGAACGAGACAAAAAAAAGGTGAGTAGACTAGTGAATATAAAAAGGATGGGCAAATTCCATCCCTGTATCATTTGTGGCAGAATCGCACAACAAAGTCGCGTTAACAAAAGTTATAAAATTACTTAAATACTTATACACATGTTACCTTCATAACAAGTAAGAGCATAAATAATACACTAGTACTCATAAGTTATTCAAATAAAACTCAAATTTGGTTCAATTATTATTGAGTCTTATTCGAGCTCAAGTAGCTTGATCATCAAACCAAGTTCGAGTATTTTTATACTCAACTAGAGTAGCTCGCAAGCTTAATTAAGTTTTTATATTTTAATTATTTTAATTGATAAAATATCTCAAACTCGAGTTCGAATTTGAGTTCGAGCCAGAGTACCAATAATCGAGTTTTTTGTCAAATATTAGAATCAAATTTATTTTTATATATTAATTGAGTTTAATCAAGCGAGCTCGAATAGCTTAATTTCTATTTCGAGTCGAGTTTGAAATTAAAAAATAAAATTCAATCGAGTTCGAACTAAATTTTGAGCTTCAAATTTAAAGTTAAACTCAAATTCAAACTTAATATTGTATCGATTCAAATTCGATCGATTACATCCTTAATAACAAATAATAAAAGTTAATAATTTATCGTGAAAGCAAGTAAACTAGATTTAAAAAATTGGAAAATATATAGTTGTTCATTTTAACTAGTTTATATAATTTTTAGTTTCTTTGAAAAATGATAATTAAAGAATAAAATCAAAATAATTACCTTTTGAATTCATTCATTTTTGCAAAAACTCCTTAATCTTTTATTTTCTTTTAACTCTTTTGAAAATCAAAGTCAAAAATAAAAAATCATACCAGCTAAAATCAAAATAAGATATCAAACTCTATCCTAAAAACTCAAAATCCAATACCCAATTTTTTTTACCACTACTCACATACACAAATTCAATTGGAAAACAATAATAAGCATCACCAAAGTTACAACCCAAAACCGACATTACAAAAAAAAAAAAAAATCTCATTTCTTTTGTTGCCCAAAAAAACAAAAAATACACAATACGATCAATAGTCAGCACAAAAAAAAAATCAAAAGAAAAAAGGGAAGTATATTTAAAGTTTTGGTTTTGAGGGTTTAGGATTTCGGAAGGGAAGAACATGGGAAAAATATGGAAGAGAGGCAGAAGAGACAGTTGTGGTGGCTCCAATCGATGACAACTGACGGAAGGACTTAGTGTTTTGGTTTAGGCTGATTTGGAGAGGGTTTTGAGGCATTTTAACTGTGGGGTGATGGAAAAGGATTAGAAAAGGTGTTTGAAGTAGATCATGGCTTTTTAGGTGGCTGAAAAAGGCTTTTCCGATGGATAAGCTGCGACTTTTTAGGCTAGATCTAAGCTTTTATAAATGTTTTTGGAAAATCTAGTTGGATAAGAGAGAAGAGGAGATGAAGAGAAATATTTGCGTAGCTTTTTGGGTAATTCCGATACCGGCTAGAGGTGACGTAGATGAAGGCAGCAGTCGAAATCTGGAAAGGAAGGTGGTGGCCACTTTGATTTTTTTTTTCCTTCGTAAAAAATCCCAATGTTTTTTTTTTAAAAAAATTTTTTCACAATTAATTAAAAATTCTATTGCTAAAATTTGAATTTTGTTGAAAAATTATCATTAATATTTTTAATATTTCATGTCAGTTTATTTTTCGTCTTTTTATATTTAATTTCAAAATATACCAAGATATATTAAGATATAATAAATGATATTCAATTCTATAAAATTGTAAATATATGCATTTTTTCAATTTAATTCTTATGTTATCAAAATTCTATGTCTATGTATGAATTTTGTGTGATTATTATGTGTATATAATTTTTTCCTCTCATTTTCATTATTTAAATTGAAAAATTTTTATTCAAATTTAGTCAAAGATGTTTGTTCGGTCCCTTCGTCCCTTCCAATGCTAGAATTTTAATTATGTTTAGATCTAATAATTTAAAAATATAATATGATGATATAATAAAAAAATAATATAAAAATTTATTAAAATGATATGTTTTAAATTTTATTAAAAATTATATATGAATTTTATAAAACAGAAATATGTATTTCATATTTTTATATTGACAAGAATTATAAAATATTATTTTTATATAAAATATGATATAATATATAAATTATTAATATTTTATACAATATTAATACATAAATTATCAAATTTAAGTGTATCCTTATAATACTAACCACAAACTCCTAAAGTTTGGAAAACAAACTAGAAACATATCCATGGTCCATATGGTTTTGAACTTTGTTTTGTTACCTTAAATTTTCCCCTTTATTTTATATTTTTTATTGAATAAACATCAATAATTGATTTTTGGGATAGCAGATATTTTTACTTTTATTTTTTTTGTTATTTATCTTTAATTTTTAATTTATGTTTTTTTTCTTTTATCATTCTATTAATTTTTACTAAATGTATACACAAACTTACTTTTCAAATAATATTTTCAATTGTATTTTTGCATAACCATAAATACTTTGAATTTAATTTTTTAATTATTATAATTATAAAAATTTATTTAAACAACAATAACAACAACAATAATAATAATAATTTTTTTTCCTAAATAATTATCACTCGAATGTTATAATGAATAATAATTAACTAAAAATTATTTAGCTCAAACATTATAAAGACTCGAAACTTTTGAAACTAGGTTAGGCTTATTTTTCCAAATTTTATTTTTTGTCCAAATTTATTTAACAAATTTGCTCATATCATCCCAAATATCAAGCTAACCTTCGAAATTGAGCAGGTATAGCAACATTTAAATAGATCTGTTTAGAAAGTGGATAATCCAATTACTGGACAAGTTTAGAAACAATTACTATTGACCATTAAAATTTATATACATATTTTGAACTTCTCAAATATTAAAAATCATATTCTAACATTCTGATCTGAAAAAAAAAATGCAAATATAAATCTTTGAATTAAATATGCATATACTTATGACTAAAGTTAAATGTTTCAATACTTATTTTACGGTTAGTTATATCGAGATTAAGATTAATTTGATACTAAACTATGGATAAATGTGAAGTTACCTATTGTAATTTAATTCATTAAATTTGGTCATTATACTTTTAATCTTATTAATTTTTACATAACAATAAAATTGATGAAAATTTACCACTTGCATTAACATAATATTTCATGAAATATTTTATTTTTTATTTTTTAATGTTGAATTTTTAATATTAGAAATTGAGTTTAAATCTTAACAAATTTAAATAAAAACAAATAAAATTTAATATCTTGAACTAATAATTATAATAATAGTAGTAGTAGTGGTGGTGGTAATAATAATTTTTGTCCCTTCCCAAAAAAAAAAAAAAAATCCTAATTCCTTGACTTTCAAAGAGAGCTACATTACTGTCCATGTATAGGGCATAGAGAAAGTACCAACCATGATGCTCAACTCCGCCATATCACCTCTCCCTTCTTCAACCTCTTCTCTCCCTAACTTCACCAAAGCTTCCCCTTACTTACCAACGCTAACTGCAACTGCCCATAATTTTTTCTCCTCGAGGAGGGGCAGGAAAGGAAGAAGGACCCACCGCACCTTGATGGAGTTCTCTTCCTCCTCCTCCTCCTCATCATCAGAAAATCAGACGGCTCTCATAGTTCCATCACACTCACAGGATGACGATGGAGCGGAGGTTGTTAGGAGGTTCTACGCAGGAATCAACGGCCGTGATCTGGCATCGGTGGAGCTCTTAATAGCGGAGAAATGCGTGTACGAGGACCTTATCTTTCCTCGTCCATTCGTTGGTCGCAAGGTAACTCAGCCAAATGCTACATTTTCCCTTCCCTCTATGCACCTGCAAGTCACGTGAGTTTCTTTTTATTTTAAATCTATTTGGATAAATTAATTCTGGTAATTAATTGCTTTT
The DNA here is from genome assembly GCF_002303985.1 of Durio zibethinus. The sequence continues at coordinate 10,892,940 of NW_019167993.1, read as the reverse complement.
GTTTATTAAACGAAATAAATCTTATCTGAATAAAATATTTTAAAAATTAATATGTTCGTGTTTTTACATGTTATTATTTGCCTTTTATTTTTTAAAAATAAAATAAAATTTATTTAGATACAATACTACAAGATAAATTATTTGATAATAGTGAATTTTTTTAACTACACAAGCGACTTTAGGATATTAATGCATATTTTATTTTTTAAAATTAATTTTTTATTTTTTTAGATATAGACTAAAAAAATGTATTTATCTTAATTCCGTTTGTAAAACTAAAAAAATTTTTATCAATGTAATTGATAATTTTTCAAACTATAATTAAAAAATTTTCTAATTAAAAGTAGTTAGAGACGTAATTTTTATAACAAAATGCATGATTTATATTTTTTATGAAAAATAATTATTATTTTAAAATTGATAGTCATTTGCACGAGAATATTCGACGCAATGATAAGTATGTAGAAACTTTTTGTATAAAATATTGCATCTGTATTCCTTTTCAAAAAAAAAAAAAAAAACAACAAAATATAGTTAAACTCTATTCATTGAAATTAAAAATTTAATACTCTATTCAAATCACAATTGGCGTATTATAAGCCCATGATAACTAAAATACTAGCCATGGATTGAGTCTTTAATTTATACTTCTCTGTTATAGTCATTACATGCATGATTGAATTGTTGAAGAATTAATTTAAAATATATATATATATATATGGTGTTTGTAGGCAGTAGTTTTTCTATTACTTATTTAGAAATAAATGTGTGAAGACAACTATTCAATATTTTAGTTTTGCTGCCGCAATAATTTGTGCTTGACATTAGAAAAAAAAATTGAAATTAGATGAATATATTCCATGCCATTTTAAATAGAAGTCCTAATAATTTACAAAGAAAATGTTTGCTAGCTTCCTAATAAAAATAGTTTGTACAAAACTTTAGTTGATTACCTGATTTTAAATCAAGATTATTATACATTGACAACGAAATTTGAAACTTGAAATTAACTTAAAATTTAATTTAATTAATTCGTATAATCTTACATGAGGACAGTATGTTTAAATTTTAAAAACCATAATTCCTTTCCTTATTTTTAGACTATGACCTCTTTTATATCAAAAAGAAATTAAAACTTGAAAAAGTGTGTTTAATTGATCCTCTTGTATCCATTTAACTATAAATAGCCCTTTAAATATAATATATGGAATTGCTGTTAGTTCTTTAATTTTCTTTTTCAAGTGAAAGGATTGACGAAAATTCAATCATGGTGCAGGCAATCTTAGAGTTCTTCAAAAGTTTCATTGATTCAATAAGCATGGATCTCCAATTTGCTATTGATGATATTTCTGCTGAGGATTCATCTGCTGTTGGAGTTACTTGGCATTTAGGTAAACATACGCCTTTTTTAAATTTTATTTTTCCTTTCTCAGAACTTTTTATTTTCCTTAAATTTTATTACCATCTAACAGAATGGAAAGGAAAAGCTTTTCCTTTTAGCAAAGGTTGCAGCTTTTATCGGCTAGAAATGTTGGAAGGCAAAAGGCAAATAATGTAAGTGATAACTGATGTCTTTCATGTTGATACCTGATATATTACTCATTGTGTCTTTAAACATTTTCTCTCAACCCAACAACCATGTTTCTCCATTTTCTTATTTTCATTCTTGATCGAGTTTCAATCCAAAGAAAAATCGAGACTAATTATTTTCTTGTGAACAGTTACGGAAGAGATGTTGTTGAACCTGCAATCAAACCTGGGGAGGCAGCTTTGGTATGAAAATCACCCTTCATTCTTCTAACATTCTTAAACCTGTGGATAAATCCCAAATTAAGAAAAACCAAACATCAGAACACTAACTCATAAATAACTTTAACAGAAAAATTCCATGTACAAGTAATTTTCCCAACAGAGATAATATTTATAATAAGGAATCATATTAGTATTTTTAGTGACTAGATCATTGTTATTAGTAACTAGATTGTCGTTATCCTTCTTATGGCAAGGAATGGGAATAATGGTTGGTTTGTTCGAGTTTACAGGGTGCGATTAGGGCTGTAACATGGCTGTTGCAACAATTTCCTCAGTTGGCAGATCGGTTATGAAGGAAGCTATGCCGGAGTATGAACATACAATTGATAGGCTCAATTGTAATAGCAGGAACCCAATATCTTGCATCAAAATCCATGTAGAAACAAATAACCAAGAGGAAGGGGATTCTAGCAAATGATTCCCACCACCTTAATCAAAAAGTCTCAAAAGGTTCTTGTATTTGTATATAGAAAATTTACCCCCCCAAAACCTTTCTGTCTTAAACTTATTTCAGGTTTTCGATTTTGTATCGACTTATTTTATGATTTTATGCAATTCAATGGTCTAAACATCTAACTCTGTCATCCAAAATTGTCATCCCAAATTAATGTGTGAGAACTAATTTCATAAATCACCTAAGATAAGGAGCCCAAAAGTATTCAGAAAAAAAAAAGCCAGAAATCACAAGGAATTATATTCTTTCATCCAGTTAGCAAAACAATTAAACTGCAAAGTTGGTTTAGGAAAAAGAAAAAAAAGTGGCAAAAAACAAATGTGGCTGAAGGAAACACCTGGTATCGCCAGATGCAGTAGACATGATAAGCAACTTAAGCCACATTGCTTCCAGATCTTGCTCTGCAAAAACTGAATAGAGCTCTCATCTTTCATTCTAAGGATTCAAGCTTTTGGACGTCCCTTTGTAAATCCAGCAAATGAACAAATAGAAGTCAATTCTAACAACTCACTTACAATCCTATAGTACATGCTCATAGCAGCAACAGGCTGTTGTAGAGACACCTCAACGGCTTCACTGCTCAGTGCATCCTTTCCAGCTGAATCTCAAGAATAACACAAAAGAATTACCTTGTAAACCTTCTAAGCACCCTCAAAAGATCACCTTCGCTTTTCCAAGCTGGTAATTTCTAAACTCTGCTGTGAACCATATGTCATTGGACTGGTGGTGTTGTTGGATTCATGTTTTCCCTATCAAATGATGCGGTCTTCAATTTCTATGGAGAAAGGGAACTAAGATATCTAGCCGTTTCCTTCCTAAATACTTGAAACATTGCCACTATTCAAAACAGAGGAATAATAAAAAGCCCAAACACCTAAGTTTGCAGCATGTATTTTGTTTCTAGTGAGTGAGATGGGATGTCCAAAGACATTTATGTTTCGAAAGGTACATTGCAAATAATTGTCATCGACTCAACATGTTAACTTATGGCAGTTGAAGTATGGCAATAGCTTACACAAAACCTTTGATTGCCGAAAAATAGTTGAAGACTAAGAATAATCAGCTTATATCTGCACCAAATTTGAGTAACCAAAACTAAGAACAGATGGAAATTTGTTACAATAGTTCCATTATGCTCCAAGTAAACAAAATTTTGAGAACCACACAGATTTGTACTCTGGTAGCAAATACCTATTTTCATTCAATTTCTTCAAGAACTTCACAATCCAAACCGAACTTGTCCCAAGTAACATTACCACCATCCCTCATGAGCTCAGTCAGTCCATCCAATACTTTGTAAATCTCCTGTGTATAAGGATTTGATGTGTCCCCCACAACAAATGGAGAAAATACAGATCCCACATCAACCCAAGCACAACCAGGAGACTTCTTTACACCCAAATCTCTCATGAAAGTCCTGACTTTTGCTAACTTGCTCCAACAACCAGCAGCAGCATACATGTTAGCGATCAACACATAGTAACCTGAATTTTCAGGTCTGAGTTCCAGCAGTTTCTCAGCTGCCCATTCCCCTATATCTGTATTTCCATGGATCCTACAGGCTCCCAAGAGAGTGGCCCACATGGCCGCACTTGGCTTGTATGGCATTCTTGTGATGATTTCCTTCGCTTTATTCAACAAACCAGCCCGTCCATAGAGGTCGATCATGCAAGAGAAATGCTCGAAACCAGGAATTATACCATAGAAACTTTGCATCTTTTCAAACCACATTTGGCCTTCAATTACTAGGCCACAATGACTGCAAGCAGATAGAACAGCCACCATCGTTACATTATCTGGTTTGATCTGAAGGTTAATCATCTCTTTGAATAGCTTTATAGCAGCTTGTCCCTCTCCCTGCATTCCATATCCGGCAATTAGAGAAGTATAGGTCACTTCATCCCTCTTTCTCATCAAATCAAATATGCGCTTAGCCACGAGAACTTTTCCTGACCTTGCATACAAAGCTACAAGAGCATTCCACAATAATAAACAGTCCTCAAAAACTTTGCGTCGGGTAATGTAGCAGTGGAATTCTTTTCCATGTTGCAGATTTGCCACTCTAGTACAAAGAGGCAAGATACTGGCAATTGTAACATAATTGGGTTCAACCCCAGAATGCAACATCTCCCGAAATAGGAACGATGCTTCTTCAGATTGATCCATATGGGTGTAACCAGAAAGCATTGAGTTCCAAGTAATTATAGTCTTTGCTTCTACTGACTTAAACAAAATATAGGCATGCCTTAGGTCTTTGCATCTAGAATACATTGTAATCATTGCATTTCTAACATTCTCAATCGCATCACAACAACTCCGAATTGCAGAACCATGTATCTCTTTCCCCAATTTCAAGGCCCCAATATGTGAACAGGCCCCCAACCCTATGATCATTGCCACCGGATCCAAATGAATGCCACTACTTCTCATCTGAGAAAGCAACTCCAGTGAACCCTTAAAATTCCCTGTTCGCAAGCACCCTCCAGCTATAGTATTCCACGTTATAAAATTCAGTTCAATACCTTCAGCCCGCATGCAATGAAAGAGCTCAAATGCTTCTCCCCACATGCTCTTGGAGGCATAACAACTGATAATTGTATTCCAAGAGACATCATCCCTCTCCACCATTTTGTTAAATAAGTCACGAGCAACATCCACTTGTCCAAATTTTCCATACATGGAAATCAAAGCATTATGCACATACAAGTTCCAGTCATGACAACTACCATTAATTGAGTTATGAACCATCCTCCCAAATTCAATATCCAATTTCTCACCACAAGCTTTCAAAACAGATGGGTAGGTGAAACTATCTGGTCTAATCCCCTTATTCACCATCTTTCTATAGGCAGATAGAGCCTCCTCGAAAAACTCATTCTTAACAAAGGAAGATATAAGCAAATTCCATGGTAATGGGTGCAAAAAATTACAATTCTCTGTGACAACTTGGGCATCATCCAAAAGATTAAATGTTGAGTAAAATGTGATAAGCTTCGGAACCAGAAGAGGATGTTGCTCCAAACCCAAGGAGATAATTAGGGCATGAAGCTGTTTACCTGGTGGAAGCGATTTAAGGTTGGTACAGGATACAAGAAGAGAAGAGATGGGCTGTAAGATAACATCATAAGAAGTACTGGAAGAGACATGGAGCTGAATTAAAGACAATGATTTGAATGCTTTCAGTAGATGTCCTTCGGTTAGAAATTCCTTGAGAGACGTAAGAAAGTTTTCTAACATGAATTCATAATCGGTTGTAAATGTTTTCAACTCATGCCTTTGGTAATCATATGATGCAAATGGTTGATTGGATTGAATATCTATAGGTTTGGCACTTTGTTTCCACTTTTTAGGAATAAATTTCTGGATTCGGGATATAGAGAGCTCTTGTAACAATAAACGAGATGATGAAGATGGCATACACTACATAAGTATGTATCATGTGTCTTACAAGAATAAATGAGAACTGGCTGCATCACTTTACCAGCATCAACCCCACATAAATTGGAAAACATGTCAGTAGACAACTACTTTGGCACCTGAAGAATTTAAATTGAGACCACACACATTTGGATAAGATCTTCTGCAAAATTTAAAGTTTCACCTGAAAATGAGAAGATAAAATATAAGTGATAAAAAGCCTTAATCGTTCGCAAACTCAAGCTCAATGATCATATTTAGACTAAATCAGACTGGTTAAAAAAAAAAAAAAACCTAATGGTACAACAAGCTCAATTTACTAAACTAAAAGCCAATAATCTTTTTAATGATGTTATTATACAACATCCAAAAGCATGGTATAAGATAAGTTGCCAAAGGTGCAAGGCATAGTCTGATATGGTGTTTTAACCATCACACAAAAGCATTTTGTTATCATGTGGATAATCGTTTTTGAAAAATTAACTACTTTTCAAATGATAGTCACACAATAACAGGATGCTATAGCCAACATTAATCGTAACCTTGCTATTATTTAAGTAATAAAATGCCTCAAAATCTTAGAAGGAACCTTTTTAAGAAATTACAGGTTACTATACATATAACCACAATATCAAACATCAAAAGCACTAGATCAACAATAGCATACAAATAACAGTAAACTAACAATGTCAATAGAATAACAGTAATCTAACAATGTCAATAGCATACAATTAACAGTAAACTAACAATGTCAAAATACTGTGTCATTAAGACATTAAAGTAGGAAAAGAACATGATTAAATTTAGGATTAAGGTAGCCCATTTTTAACACCAGAAATCATGTTAAACACACACCAAAAAAAAAAAAAAAACCAATGACAACATATTATTAGCAACTAAAACATTGAACAAACGCTCAAGCTTAGACTTAATATTAAACAAAAATATCTTAAACATTATCAAGAAGGCTAGGGCTCAAAAGAAGCCAAAAAAGAGAGAAAATGAATGCAAACAAAAAATAAGGTAAACCCAACAAGGGGCGAACTTCAAATATTAAAAAAAGCACGTAAAATGAATACAATTTGTTATTTTGACATTTCATCAAACACCATGAATGCTACTGTTAAATTAAAAAGAAAGAAGTAAAAACATTGAGAGAATGAAACCAGTGTTGATTTTTACATTACCCGAGGATTGGAGAAGTGAGAGACGGGGTTTGATTGGGTAACATGATAGACATCAAATGGCTTCAACAGCAACAAAAGCTTTCTTCTTGCCTGAACCTAAAGCGGCCGACGCCTGAGTGAAGGAAAAACTTGAAATATTGTTAAAGAGGATGTACGGAAATGTTCAGGTTGCTTTGTATAAGGAAAAGAAAAGTGAAAAAACTAATATTAGCCCAAAAACAAGCTATGGGCTTGAACAAGATCCAACAAGCCGAGAAAAAAATTTTAGTTTTAGATCAAGCTCTTATTATTATTATTATTATTTTACTGAGTTTTAGATTAATTGACATGTTATTAAAGTTTGATATTTAAAATTTATAAATGTGAGAGAATTTATATTTTTAATAACCTTTTTAATATATAAATAATAAGATAAAAAAGTTTAAAGGTAACTTTAAAAAATTTTCTTTTTTATTTTTGAAAATTTTTTAAAATTTCAAGTCGAATGTTTTTATGTCAATTAATAAGTCAAATGATTTTTTTTCATAAAGTCTTTCAATTTGATTTTTCCATTAGCATCTTACCTTTCTTTTTGTTTTATTTTAACTTTGAAATATTTGAATAATTTTTTTTCTTTCCTATTTTTTTCTTTTCTTTATTTTTTGTTTTTTCTGTTACAAATTTCATAATGCTCTTTCAATTTAATTATTAAATTAGTTTTAATTTTATTCTAGTACATACTTTTAGTGCTTTCAGGTACTTTAAGTATATTCAATCTTATACAGAACGTGTGACTTGGCAGAATTAAGCACTTCAAAATTCATTACGGTTGAGCCTTCTCGCCTAATCACCTCTACTGTTATCAAGGAGCTTTGTTTTTTTATGATTCTTGTTTTTTTAAAAAAAAAAATTGAGTGGAATGGAGAATGTTGAAATATGCAATCTCATGATCTCGGACTTGAAAATGGGAATTTTCCTAGAAAATTTTGGATCCTGGTAGAAATTTGAATGATAAGTTAGCGGAAATTGTAAAGAAAATTCTCTACTAATTCATGTTTTCTGTAATCGAACAAAACTATTCAGTGTCTTTTCCAGCTATGTTCAATTCGATTCATAATTTATATTGAGTTTCAGAAATGCTACCAATAATTCAGACTGTTCTTGAGGCAAACTGAATAAGCGACAAAGAAAAAATTGTTCATCACATCAGTGAGAGAGTATCGACAATTCATCAGCATCCAAGCTTGGAGAGAAACCATGAAAACAGAAAACATTTCTGTTATCAGAATAATTGGCGGCCTAGAATTATTTACTTTTCTCTTACAATCTTGTTTTGCTAATATACTAAAAAAGTCCCCAAACTATTCTGTTTTTCTTAAATAAATCATTATACTTTTATTATATGCAAATAATTTCTTATAATTTGATTTGTATTGAAATAAATTCAAATAAAAGAATTATTTATATTAAAAATTTATTTACATATAAATTAAAAGTTTAGGGGTTTATTTGTTAATAAATTTGTTGATGGTTGTAGTGAAGAAAAATAAGAAGTGTATTTGAGAAAGTTACAATAAAGAGAATGCTTAAGTCTTACGTATTTATATTTAAATTTGTTTGGCCTGAAACAATAAACACAACAATGCAGAAGTAATATATCATGGTAAACCCATAATAATAGACAATAATCAATAATCAACAATGTAGGAAAAATAAAACATACCAAAATTTATATGAAAAATCTTCCAATGTAGAGAGAAAAATCACAAACTATCAAAAAAATCTTCACTATTAAATAATTGATATACAAAATTCTTCTCTAGCTAAAACTAGAGCTAATCAATAACTAGAGAGACAATTGGAGAAATATCACAAAATAGGTGACTCAATAAATACACCATGAATTTATTCCTAGAGAGTTTCAAACCTGATCTTTACTGTTCAGAATGTAAAACTCTAAATCATAAATTTGCTGATAAAGTTTCAGCTCAATCGAATCACGGATTAACTTTCGTTCAACCAACTCTCTCTTCTCTTTTTTCTTTCTATTTTTCTTGGCTTTTCTTCTTTCTCTTCTTGGTTTGCGACACCTTTTAAAATAGCCCCACCTCTTTTTATTAAGTAGCTAGGGCATTGTGTAAAAAAAAAGATCAAGGCCCATGGCCTTTGCTTGATCCAAAACCAATTACATAGGGCTAAACCCTATTTTCTTAACAATTTTCCTCTCCAGCCCCATTAGGAGGAGATTCATCACCATAGCAATTTTCATTTGGAACTTATCTTGGCCAAGGAACTCATTTTGGTCAAGTTACTGCAGAGCTCAAACTCTAGGAAGTATCTTAGTCAACATATCTACTATATTCTCATCAGTATGAATTTTTCTCAACAGCATCTGTTGTTCTTCAATCATTAAACGTAACCAATGATATCTGACATCAATGTGCTTTATTCTAGCATGGTACATGGCATTCTTACCAAATCTAAAGCACTTTGACTATCACAAAACACCACATACTCTTTCTGATTCAACCCCAATTCAAGAAGAAAACATTTCATCCAAAACATTTCTTTACCTATTTCAATTACTACAATATAATCAGCCTCTGTAGTTGACAAAGCAACAAACTTTTACAACTTAGACTGCCAAGACACAGCTCTTTCTATAAAAGTGAACAAATACCCTGAAGTAAATTTCTTACCATTAAGATCACCTGCTATGTCAGCATCAATAAACCTTTTTAGAACTGGTTGTGAAACTTTATAACTTAAGCACATTTTTAAGGTACCTCTCAAATATTTAAAAATTTATTTCACTGCTTCCCAGTGAACCTTTCTCGGATTAGAAAAAAATCTACTCACTACACCAACTACATGAGCAATGTCAGGCCATGTACAAACCATAAGATACATTAAAGAACCTACTGCAGAAGAATAAGGAATACTAGACATAACTAGTTGCTCTTCCTTAGACACTAGACAAGATTTCTTACTCAAATGAAAATGGTTGGCAAGTGGACTGCTAACTGATTTAGCATATTGTATGTTGAATCTACAAGCACTCGTTCAACATACTTTTTCTATGACAATCATAGCTTTCTAGTTCTTTTATCTCGGATAATGTCCATAGCGAGAATCTTCGTTGCTAGACCTAAATTTTTTATGTCAAAAGACTTAAACAATTATTTTTTCAACCTACAAACCATACTAGCATCTTGTCCCACAATCAACAGATCATCAATATATAATAAAAGAATAATGAAGCTACCATTAGAGAATTTTTTGACATATACACAAGGATCTGTTGCCATTCTTTTATAGTTATGATTCACCATAAAAGAATCAAACTTCTTATACCACTGTCGCGAAGCTTGTTTCAAGTCATACAAGTTTTTTTTTTCAGTTTGCAAACTAAATGCTCTTTCCTTTTTACTTCAAAACCCTTAGGTTAATTCATATAAATGTCTTCTTGCAAGTCACCATGCAAGAATATAGTTTTGACATCAAGTTGTTCAAGCTCAAGATTCAAACTAGCTGTTAATCGTAGTACCACTCAAATGAAACTCGTCTTCATAATTAGAGAGAAAATCTCATCAAAATCGATGCCTGATTTATGAGAACAACCTTTTACCACCAATAGAGCTTTGTACCTCACTAGTTTGTCACCATCTTTTTTCAATTTGAACACCCATTTATTTTTCAATGGCCTTTTCCCTTTCAAAAGTTTAACAAGATCATACATATCATTTTTTCGTAATGACTCCATCTCTTCTTTCATTGCTTTTAACCAGTACTTTTTATCCAAAGTAGTTTGTACAACTTGAAAACTTTTTGGCTCTCTATCATTGGTAACTAAAATAAAATATTAACTTGGATACCTGGTAGATAGCATGTGTTCTTTAGTAGATCTCTTAGGCTGAGACTCTACATCACCTGATGCTGAAGGTAGCTCCCCTTGTTTAACACTCTTAGGTAAAAAAGATTGCCCCATGCTCAAAACTAATTACATTCGGCTCATCACTAACTGTGGTTGGCTTATTCATATCCCTAAGTTTTATTTCTTACTCATTTTCACCAAATGTGGCTCTTTTCTGTGGAACCTTTATCGATGTTAAAACATCACACTCAATAGTAACCTGTGTAGTTTTTTTATTTTTCTCAAAGTTTACTATGATTTTTTTTATGAAAGACCATATCTTTACTTCTGACTGTCTTTCTTTTCACTGCATCTCATATCCTGTAACCAAATTTCTCATCACCATATCCTACAAACACCACGTGTGGCTTTACTATCAAGCTTTGACCTCTACTCTTTTAGTACATGCATGAATGTTTTACACAAAAAAATTTTTAAGTGAGAGTATGAAACATTTTTTCATGTCCACACTCTTTCTGGAATGTCAAAGCCCAAAGGAACTGATGGTGATCTGTTAAGTAAATAACAAGCTGTGTTGACTGCTTCACCCTAGAATGGCTTTGATAATTTTTTCATCCTTAACATGCATCTGACTTTTTCCATAATGGTGTTGTTCATCCTTTCAGCTACATCATTATATTATGGTGTTTCAGGTTTTATCATCTCATGCCTGATCTTATGCTTTGAATTATACTCTTCAAAGCCTTTGGATGTGTATTTCCTACCATTATCAGTCGAATATACTTCAAGGGTAACCTTGTCATCCTTTCCACCATGACATGAAATTTCTAAAAATACTGCATTATCTGATTTTTATATTTCAATATATACACCCAAGTCTTACGTGAAGTATCATCAATAAAAGTAATAAAATACCTGCTACCACCTAATGACACAACTTCAATGGGACCACATACGTTAGAATAAATCAATTTCAAACTATTTTTTTTTTCTCTGAAAACTCTTATGAAAAAAAACTCTATGATGCTTACCAAACAAACAATGATCACATGAATCGAGAGACATATCTTTGGTCAAGGGAATGAGAGACTACTTTGCCAAAATCTATAACCCCTTTTCACTCATGTGTGCCGACCTTTTGTGCCATAAGTTTGTTGAAGCATTATCCTCAACGGCATTTACATGGTTATTGTTCAGTTGTATCTATGTCTTATACATTATGCAGCATAGTTTTCCCCTTGCAACTACCATAGATCTTTTGAAAAGCTTTTATTGTCCATTCTTTTATCAACTCTCATACCCCTCTTTATCAAAAACATTAATAGCAAGCAAGTTAATTTTCATATCCAGAATGTGTCTAACATCCTTCAAAGTTAACATGTAGTCTGTACTAGTTTGTACAATAATATCACCAATCCCAACAATCTGTGACACATTCTTATTTTTCATTTTGGTGTAGCCAAAGTCTTCTGCTTTATAAGTTGTACACAATGATATGCCACTCTTGTGTCAACTATCCACTCAATGTCGAGATCACTAACATGATTATAATCACCATGTGTACAAATCAAAGTAACTGAATCTGAATTCATTATTGTAACATTGTCATTATCTGAACTCTTACCTTTTTCATCTTTTCACTTTTGCTTCAAGATTTTACAGTGTCATTTTATATGACCTGCTTTTACCACAATGAAAATACTTCACTTTATCTATAGACTTAGATTTATATTTAGACTTACTATGACCTTTTGAGTTCTGACCTCTGTCAATGTTTTTACCCCTAATTTTTATGCCAAAGCTTGATTCTTAGGGTCTACATCTTTTTACCTTGCTTTTTCATTAAGCATACTGTCATTTATCATCTCTAATGTCATCTTATAATTAGGAGCTGAATTAAAAACAGTCACAACTAGAATATTCTAATTGTCTGGTAATGAACCCAAAAGAAACAATGCTTTCATTTTATTATCCATCTTAAGCTCTATAGTAGTCATTCGATTAAATATATCTTAAAAATCACTCAAATGCTCTATAATCGATCGTCCAATCTTGTACTATAAAGTTGTAAGCTTTTTAACAAGCATAACTTTATTCATACATATTTTTCTCTCATACAATACTATCAATTTTTTTCAAACAATGTGGGTATCTGCCTCCTGCGCTACATGATGAAACATGCTGATATCAACCCATTTTCTAATTGTAGCCAGCATCTTTTTGCCTAATTTCTTCTAGTTTTCATCTTTCATATTTATTATTTTAGCCAAATCACTTAATACTGACTTATACAAATCTTTGTAGTATAAATGATTGTCTATCATAGGCTTCCAAATTGAATAATTTAATGCTGTCAATTTTATCATAAAACATGTATCCACCTCCATGATCTCAAATAAAATTTACTTCTATCGTGGGCTATTTCTATATCATTGTCTCAAAATAACTCTCACTCTAATGTCACTTGTTGGGCCTGAAGCAATAAACACAACAACACAAAAGTAATATATTGTAATAAACCTACAATAATAGACAATAATCAATAATCAATAATCAACAATCAACAACGTAAGAAAAATAAAGCACACTAAGATTTACGTGAAAAACCCTATAATGTAGAGGAAAAAATCACGGACCATAAAAAAAATCTTCACTATCAAATAATGGATATATAAAGTTTTTTTTTAGCTAAAACTAGAGCTAATCAATAATTAGAGAGACAATTGGAGAAATCTCATCAAATAAGTGACTCAACAAATACACCCTGGATTTGTTCTTAGGAGCTTCAAACCCAATCTTCACCATTCAGAATGTAAAACTCTGAATCATAAACCTGTTGACAAAGTTTTAACTCAATCGGACTACGGATTGACTTTTGTTCAACCAACTCTCCTTTCTATTTTTTTTCTCTATTTTTCCTAGCTTTTCTTCTTTCTCTTCTTAGTTAGCAACACCTCTTAAAATAGCCCACCTTTTTTTATTAAGTAACTAGGGCACTGTATAAAAAGAAAGACCAAGGCCCATAGCCTTTGCTTGATCCAAAACTAATTACATAGGGCTAGACCCCATTTTCCTAATTGAGTCTCCTTTTTACTTTATATATGAGATGAAAGATGATCTCTTAATTGAGAAAATTAGTAGTTGATTGTGAGTTTACGTAAAGCGCGAAAGGGTCTATCTGAGTGAGTGCAAACTGCATTTAATTATCTTAAATAAGTATGAGTTGCATATAATGGTTTCAAACAAATTGAAAGCTAAATGTTCAGTTATGAAGTAATGCATTAATGGGACATCAATGAAGGTATCAAGTGAGCATTTCCTTGATAAGGGGCAAGCCAATATTAAGTTGTGGGTTTTGAATGTTGAACCTAGCTGGTGGTGATGTGATAGTTGGACGTATGTTTGGCTAGAAAATCAAGAGAATTGATCTTATTGACCAAATAAATAAATATAACAAAATTAAAAATTAAGAACTTATTTGAATGAAAATTAAAAATTAAGAGTTTAAATAAAATTACTGAGTTCAAGGGCTATTTAATTATTTTGCCATCTTGTTTTAATTAGCAATTTGGCATTGCTTTATCACATCATCTAAACCAATCAAAGATCCTGAAACTATAATTTTCAATGATGGAGTTTTTCGACTAGGATTCTTCAGCCTTTGCTTATTCTTCTAATATATGTGGGGAATGGTACAACTCTATTCTTATACAAACTGTGATGTAAACACTCCTCTGAGATTCTGAAGATAACCAAGGATGGAAATCTTGTTGTTTTGAACGACAAGAAGAGATTCTTCGATCATCAAGTGTTACGGATTCAGTTGCTAATACTAATGCCCTACTTTTAGACTCTGGAAACCTTGTTCTGACTAACAACAACAATAGAGTGAGTATATGGGAGAGTTTTCAACGTCCATTCAATGCTATTCATGCGAACCATGAAAATTTATAGAGAATATGCTCAAAAAAATTTATTTCAATGAAAAGATCAATCATAGTTAACATAAATAACAAAGAACTTGTAACTTAAGTTAATTTACTTATACAATCATTTTAATGGATAATATTTAATAAATATAAGATGCGAATTTCAGTATCTCCAATTCTTATTTTTATTTATTGCTACAATCTCTTATAATAAAAACAAAACATAAATAACAAAGAATTTCAATATGCCCTTACATTTTTTGGCAGTCAACATGCCGTTTCTTACATGGTCCTTTTTCAAAATTTTCAACTTTAGACATTAAAATTTAGTCTTATTTCAAATAGTTTAAATCTATAATGCTTTACCTTTAATTTTAAAGTGAAAAAATTTTCATGGATATGTCAATCCTTCTTTATCTTAGTTGGAAAGCTTTGAATATACTTTTATCCTTACTAACATATTTTGTAATACTTGATTTAATCCATCGTGCCTCATTATTGTCCTTATGACATTGAAATCAAAACTACAACAACAAAATCTTGTTGTTATTGGTGTATTTTCATTTTTAAAAGGAAGTAATAGTCATTCTTACATGATTTTATTTTTCAAAATGAAAACATGAACCATTTTACTTATCTTTGAATTTCATTGGCTTTGGTGTGAAGATCTTTTTTTTGGATTTGTTAAACTATCCTTTTTCTATCTTATGTACTTTGACATTAAATTTTTTATTCTTTCTCATGTTCTTTAGAGTTATTTTTTATTAGAAAATTACACATAAATTTTTTAACATATATTCTTTCATCAATATAAGAATAAATGAAAACTATCCCCTTATCCAATTTAAAGAGACAAATAAGCAAAGTAAGTAAAAAACTAAAAAATAATTTTGAAAATGATTTTTTCAAAGCTTCTCTTAAGCTTCAAGTGATGAGTTTCTCTGGCTAAGGAAAAAAAGCTTTCTCTATAAGACAACGAAAAAAATTAAAAGAAAAAAGGCAAGAGGAGAAAAAGAAAGAAAAAGAAAAGAAGGAAGCTTGGTGTTTTTGTTGCTTCCCATTCTAATAGTTTCCTTATGGTTTCTTCAAAAATGCTATCTTTAAGGTCCAAAATAGTATCTACTCTTTCTCTACAGTGAGAAATAGGTTGATGAGAAACTTCAAAAAACTACAGCAAAATCCACTAACTGGTTTTAGTGAGGCTACCCAAAATAATAATATCATGCTTTCGAATGCTATCATTTTTGGGTACTTGATTTTTTTTTATTTGGGTTTGGAAAGTTTTAATTCAACTCATGAATTGATTATTTTTTCCATCTTAATCTCCGGTGAATGCAGATTGCGACATTAATGGGAAAAGTGGAGTTAATAGTGATATTTGTGGCAGTCAGTTTCTTCTTTTCTTCTCATGTTTGATTTCTTCATTTTTTTTGGTTTTTTTGTGGATGCAGAAATTCAATATAGGGGAAAAGTGAAGTCAATAGTAATTTTATACAAGTGAGTTTCTTATTTTCTTCTCATGTTTGATTTCTTCATTTTTTTGTTTTTTTTTTCTATGGATAAAGAAATTCACTACAGTTTAACCCATAATTCAAGTTATTTTGACGTTCTTTGTGCATATGGGTTTTGTTTGATTTATTATTTTTATTTTTCATACATTTTATAGATTGTTATTTTCGTGGTTTTTAGGTTTTATTTTTCTGTTTGAATTATTTTTTCTTCGTGCATGGTATTTTTTTTTGGTTGAACTGTGTTTTTTTTTTTTTTTTGGATTAGTAATTGAAAGTAGCTTTATGTTGTAAGGTGTTTGAAATTGGCTATCAAATTCATTTTTAGTGCTAGAGATTAACATCGAAAACCAACAACCCCCTTTCACCTCTATTTTCACTTTCAAAACTTTAGGTCCGTCTATCTACTTTCATCTTATAGTTTCAAACACCCAGTTACTTTCTTTTAGGTGTGGTTTTAATTAAATTTTATTTCTTTAAATCATTTGGACTTTGAGTTTGACTTTTATTTGCATAAAGTTTATTCCTTTATTGATTCTATGGAAGCATGTGGTGTTGGTATGAAAGCTTTTAATATCTACTTTATGGCTTTAAAAAAATGGTGATGAACCCACCAAAGGTAATATGCTGAAGACTGTAATTATAAGTGTTTGATTATTGAATGACATTTGCCTTCACTACAAGTAAGAGTAAGAGCAATGGAAAGGGTTCAACTATCATGCCCCAAGACAGAGACATAACACGGTCATATTACTTTGAAGTTAAACCTCAAAGTAATATGAAACCTTATTTTTTAATCCATGATCTTTCTAAAATTTTTTAATAAATTAATATAGTCTAAGTAAAATCTATATCTTTAATCCAACTAATGATACATCTCTATGTATCCAAATACAAATCATATAAAATACAAAATCGTTTCATAAGATCTCATTGGCCAACATTGTCTCTGACAACTAAGTAATCTTTCCTATTTGATCTTTTAGCTTTTTACAAAACTAAGCAAACTTATCACTTACTCATCAATAAAAAAAAAAGTAAAAGGAAAATGAGCAAATTATAGCTTAGCAAGTATATGCTCACAGACCTAACCAGATTAAACATCATTTTCATACGCATTATATAGAATATTCCAAAAACATTCATCAACTCATAATGTCAAAAATAGTTTAAAAATCAGCATTCTGTCAAGCATTCGTAAATCATAAATCAATATCAAAATATGTCACCAAATCATGGATCAATTTATAAAAAAAATTGATCATAAATCATTATTATCATTCATTTATTGTTAGCTACGGTCACTGTTATAACCCGTGACATTGGCTGTATCAAAAATTTTATTTTTATGATTATTGCTAACTATTATAACCCGTTAGCTAGGGCCTTACGCTAACTACTATAACCCGTTAGCAGGGCCATATGATCATGTCTGTGCTAACTACTATTACTCGTTAGCCAGGGCCGTAGAACTAGTTTTGGTGTCGATGATCGCATTTCCCAGGGATGTAAAAATGTAGCTATCATAAAATTGTTCGTTAAGCACAAATCATTTTTTCATGTCATTCATAAGCATGATCTATCATTTACATAGCAAAAACACAAAATAATAATATGATTGATCCTATTTTCATATATCGAAAATAATGGAATAAAACATTCATTCATTTAGAAACATACATATATACATAGATTCGAAAACAAGCAAAATGTGCGAGATTCTGCTTACCTCATTTCAATTCCACTATTTAGTTTTTCCCCTAAAATAATTAATGACCTATCCAAGATAATTTCTAATGTAACAAAAATTAATCAACCCATTTCAAGACCAATGATACAAAAAACAATTAAGTTAAACAAAAGTTAACTCAACTAATTAATACTGGTAGCCTGACATCTTTTCATTAAAATGACCATATCTCAATATATCCAAATCAGAATTAAGATCTCTTTAATGTGTTAGAAACTAGACTTGATAAACTTTCTAACCATATATGGCCCACCTTGTAATTCCTTGTAGATTAATTATAATAAATTTTGAAATCCACGTCATATATTGCTGGCAGATAGCATATATACCTTCTAATAAAAATTACACATTTATTCATAGGAAACTCCAAATTCAATTTTGCTTGTTATGTTGGAAAGTAGACTCAATAAGCTTTTCAAACATATATGGCTTAATCTGGAATTCCTTGTATAAAAATTAAGATAATTTTCATAATTCAACCCTAAGACTGCTGCCTTATAGCTTGCATATCCTTAAGTAAAAATTAGACGACTCTTCATATAAAACTCATTTCTTTCATTAGAAAGTAGATTCAACACACTTTGCAATAATATAACATGATCATAGCAATAACCTTTCCATTAATATAAAATTCTATTTTGATTCACTATTATAGACTATAGTATTTCATCTAAAAGCAGAATTTCTCCTTCAATTTTTAAAAATTCAAATCTCCACTTTCAGCCTTTAAACTCTATTCAATAATCATCAATAAATCTTAAGAATATGAAATAAATACAGCCCAGTAATTTACTCAAATAAATCATGAAGTTTAATGAAAGATTTTATAATTTTCTTAGTTTTTCTCTCAAAACCTTAACTCTATCTAATAACAATCAATATGATATTTTTTCTTAAATAAAAAGAGGGCATGTACTCACCTTTAGGAGATTAACTTGGTTGTAGCTTTTGATTTTGAATCTCCAACTTGATTTTTCATGCTTTCTAACCCTAAAGAAGATGAAGAAGAAGAACTTTCATTTCCTTTTTATTTCACAATAGCTAAGTTTTTTTTTTTTTTTTTTCATTTAATACCTCAGCCCTTTTTTTTTTTTACTAATTAATCTCTTAATAACCTGATGGGTTTTGGTATTAGTCTGGCCCAATTATCATTTAGGTTGAGATATTACATCAACTGATGCAGTAATTGTTAAATAGGAGAAATAGAGTGAATCAAATTCAGTATTGCTCTAGGAGAACTACAGGTTACCCCTTGTGTGGATTAACTTGGAAATGACTGGTAAGTATAAGCAAAGGGCTATTTGTAACTAATGTAGTCACTCTAATGGTGATTATGTGATGTAAAAATGGTATGCATTTCATTTCATGTTTGTTTATATTTGTTGCTCTACAGGTTTGAATATTGAGAATATTCTGAATTTTGAATTTTCTAAATTTTCAAACCTCTTGGTTTGGGAAAGCTATATCAATTCTGAGAAATTTTTAGCTAATTCTAAGTAAAAAAAGCTTTACTAAAATTGAATGTTCAAATAAGCTGAGAAGTGCCCAAACAAATTGCCTTAAAATTGCAGCACGTAGACTCTTAAAATAACCAAAAATAACTTGAAAAGAAAAAAAATTTGTCTGGCCATTATCTATTTGTCACATGACAGTAATTTCTTCTCGAGATTGTCCATAATGGTCTCTTCAATGTCAAATCTTTCATGACCATTTTCCTAAACGAAGGTAGTATTGGATAGCAATGTAGTTCTTCAATTTAGTTTATCTGATTAAAAATGCCTTGTGATGGTTATAACATTATCTTATTTAATTTATGCTGTATATTTCTAATTTATCTGTGGAAATGAAGTGTTTTATTTTTTTGGGTGGTTAAAAGTCTTACATATATTTGTAGAAGAGCATTTCTATATTTTCTAATACTCTGAGTTATGTTCAGTGAGAAATGCTAATATTTTAGATCTAATTCAGAATATTTTCTTTTTCAGGGTCCTGATCTTGTTATCCATCAATGAAAAGAGTGTTTAGATAAAAAGGGGGAATGGTGTCAAAATCATCATGCAGCAAGTGGTATGTGGCTGAAGACAAATTGTGTTCTGATGTGTAAATTTCATTATCAACAGCATCTTCCTGCTTTTTTTAAGGAATAATAGATCAAGAACCATGACTAGCAACCTTAAATTATTTTAGGATTGACAAAAAAAGTGCTACAAAGTACAATTAGCGAAGGAAAAGGTGAAAAGCACGTCAGAGAGAATATCATCAAGTGGTTTGCTTTAATTATCTTAGTTGAATAAGAATTTTCTATTCTCCCTAAATGGTATGCTTTAACTATCTAAGTTTGGTATCTGTTTTTGTAATTCAAGGATTCAATGTGGTTTTTTATTTTTTTTTTATTAAGCTTTTTTTTTTTTTTTTTTACAGTTTTGTTCTGATTTTATCGATGGTTTGGTGGTTTGTAGGAATCTATTGATTTTGAGGTCAATCAAGGATCCTTGCTATGAACATTCAAGTTGAGGTTTGATCATAATGTTGTTGTTATTTTTTATTTGATTTGGTTTTTGAATACATGCTAATTTGTTTTTGTTGTGTATAAACTGCGATGGATGTTCTTCCTCCAATGGGATGCTTCATTTGCAATTCTGTGGAAGTCCACATATGAAACAAGAATGTTAATGGCTGCCAAGGATGAAAGAATGAGGAAGATTTCTAAGTGTTCAATGAACATGAGGATTCTAAAGTTACAAGCTTGGGAGGATAGGTGCCGAGTGAAATTGGAGGAGATGCGGGGTGCAGAATTCAAGTGGCTACGGAAGGCCCTCTATTCTTAGGCATTTATTACATTCATTTTCTGGAGCTTCCCCATATTTGTTGCAGCTGTTACATTTGCAACTTCTATATTGTTGGGAGGTCAGCTCACAGCAGGCCGTGTTCTTTCTGCGCTTGCCACATTCAGAATCCTTCAAGAACCACTCAAGAATTTTCCAGACCTGGTGTCTATGATGGCGCAGACATAGGTTTCTCTTGATCGAATTTCTGGATTCCTGTAGGAGGAAGAACTGCAGGAAAAGGCCACATTGTTTTGCCCCGAGGCATATCAAATGTGGCTGTAGGGATTACGGATGGTGAGTTTTGCTGGGACCCCTCTTCTTCAAGGCCCACTTTCTCTGGAATACAAATGAAAGTAGAAAGGGGGATGCATGTGGCAGTTTGTTGCATGGTTGGCACTAGGAAATCAAGCTTCCTCTCTTACATCTGAGGGGAGATTCCTAAAGTCTCTGGTGAAGTATGTTTGATTTATAGAACTTTCAAACTATTTTCTACCTCAAATTTTATTCTTTGTTAGTTTTGTGATTTGTTCCCGATTAAAGGAAAGGCTTTTAGATTTGTTATTCTCTTACTTTGGTGTTTGAACAAGTTCGAGTGTACGGTACTGCTCCCTATATGTCTCAGTCAGCTTGGATACAGTTTGGAAATATTGAAGAGAACATTCCTTTTGGTAGTCCAAGGATTTTGAACTCTTTTCACATGGAGATGAGACCATAATTGGAGATAGGCGCGTAAATCTTAGTGGTGGACGGAAACAATGTGTGCAGCTTACAAGGGCACTTTATCAAGATGCTGATATTTATTTACTTGATGACCCCTTAAGTGCTATTGTTGCACACTCTAGCTCAGAATTGTTGAAGGTTTGATTCAGTCGATGTACTGTACATTAGTGTTCTTATCAATAGAATTTGGCTGAATAATTCATTTTGGAACTGCAAGAATGCATAATGATAGCACTGGCAAGTAAGACTGTTGTTTTTGTGACCCATCAAGTTGAATTTCTACCTACTGCTGATTTGATACTGGTATGGAATAGTTTTATATTTATTTCTGTTAGAAGCCCAACATGCAATGACGCATTTTTAAGTGCACTCATTCTGATGGGATGAATGCATGGCACATACCGAAATTCATGCCGTATCACATCTTGTGCTTTAGTTTCTACTATGATCAGAGAAATTTTTAGATAATGCAAAAAGTGGGGTGTCAGTTTTTATTGTTAGGAACTGCCTTTTATACTTCAAATATCTTAAACTATTCAATTCTAGAGTTTCTTCCTTTGCTTCTTAGTACAAACAGCAAAACATCAGTTGACTTCTGTTTCTGTGAGCAACCCATTCATGAAGAATCATTTTGCTATCGGTGGTAAAAAATTTTCCATTACTGCCATGAAATCACAATTACTTGAAGGACTTCTAGTGATAACTCCACATTTAATGCTTCCCACATTGAACCATGATAAACTTAAAAGATTTTATGTTTGAGTTCAGTTACTTTAGGCAAAATGTTGACAATAGGATATTAAAATTTGGTTGGAATTTTTGACCTTTTAGACATTTCTAAAAAGTTCACTCCTCCTTGAATTGATGAACACACCTCTTTATATTTGCTTTTTTTTTTTTTGGAAAATGTGGTTTTAATTTTTTTCCTCCCTTTGATGGACCTTGCATTGCTTTTTTTTTTTTTTTTAATAAGAAACTCCATATTGCTCTCTTTATGTAAATGAAGATGTATTATATCCTACTTCTCTTTGATACATAAATTCTTAAATTGATTATTTATTTCTTGGTATGTTGTTTTTTATATATTTCAAATTTTTAATTATATTAAATAAAAAAATCCATAATGAAACACTGATATTATACTAATTTTATACAAAATGATTCTCTTGAAAACTAATTGCATAATGAAGTATGTGTATAAATTATTGAGGATAAAATTGGATTATGAGAATGCATCTAATAATATTAGAACATTTGTTAGCAATATTTTATGGTTATAAGAGTATAATTATCTTTTACCTTAAGAAATGACTCATCATTAGTTTAAGGTTATTTTAATCGTTTGAACCGAGTTAATGTGACAGACTGAACTTATTTTTCGGAGTCTACATCAACTCAGCCAACACCATATTTCACTTGATAATATATGATTACTTTGACTTGTCACTCTCTTATTGGATGCGTACTTGCCATGTCAGATCAAATCGCTACTTGGACCAGACTTGAGGAGCTCAGGTCCAGGATCCGGATGCCTTCTGTAGATGTAAATACTCTCTTACCCTGAACGTCAAAGCACAAACATTAGAGACAACTTCGAACTTTATTCTGACTCCAATCACCTAAGTTCAGTCACCTTTGATTTCAAGCATTTACCCTTCAGCTCGACTCTAAGAACAGTTACTACCACGTAAATATTCTCATTCATTGTTGAATCTCCTTTATCATTTGGCTTAAACAATAGAGTACGCATGTTTGTCCAATTATCCACTGGGATAGCAAATATGGCTTCTCCTTCAAACATCAACATTGAATAACATAGTTTGGAAAGAGGGATTTTTCCATGGTTATTTCACACCATCAAGCTCTATCAACATTCCTTTTCCGTAAAAAATGGAGCAAAATAGTGCGCAAGGTTTATCACGCATTTTTGCAATAAATCACGTCAATATGTTTCTGTCGTGCACAATATCATGGTTCCAGAGCATGGAAATTACATGTAATCAGCTGTATGAGGCTAGCTTTACAATGAAATAAAAGCAACGAACCAAGACAAGGCTTTTTCATGCACGTTTCTTTTTTACTGGGTAAAACAAAAAGTGTGGGGAAAACAAAATATAGCACCAATTTGCAGGCACTGCTTTATAGCTTGTCACAGTTCTATCGTTGGAGTTTGTGACTTGGATAGACAGGCTTTGGCCATTTTGCTCCTCCAATCTCAGCGCACTTTCTCGGCATGGCTTGCCACACCTTGTTTTGGACCCTTTGACGGCCACTGACATTGAAAGTGAATCTTATCCCTCCTTTCTTAACGCAGGGTTTCTGGGAGACCAGCACAAAATTTCAACAATCAAAATCTAAATAAAAAATTAAAAAAGAAAGAAACAAAGACAATTAAAATTGTTCAATCTTAACGCTTAACAAACTTCAGGGATTGTTTTATCAAAAAAAAAAAAGAAGAAATTAAATTACAAGTTATATGGTTTCTTACCTTTTTAAAGACAACATACATATCCCAGCTCAGTATTGGGCAATTGCCAAAAAAGGCAGACTCCAAGAAACCAAAGTACTGGAGAGGAGGATTGAACCACCAACCATTGTCATTAGACACCATCAGTACCAGAGAGACACCAATTTGGATCATTAATTTCCCAAAGCCACATGCTCATCCTGGAAAAATCCATAAAACCTATATAAATTAGTATGATATCAATAACCAATTAAAGAGGACAAAAGGAAAACTTTTCAGGGGTAAAGGCTTCTTGCAAATTCTAAGATACCTGTCCGCTCAAAGCATTTTGGATGGCTTGCAATTGAAATTTTGCTAGTACCCTAGTCGACTGACTTCAACTTGTATGGTTAACTTTTTCTCTTCTGCTCATAGATATCAGGGATTGCATTTCTTTTGTTTCTTTGCACAAGAAAAATCCATAGCAAGATCAACATTGTTAACTCTTAATAAATAAAATCTTGCACTTATGACTAGTGAAGTCAAATGAAAAATCCCAATATCCAAAAGATACTTCAACTTATAGAGCATGTACTAATGTCACCTTTAATCTTTTTGGCTTCAATTCCGTGCAGAGATCTCAATTAGTAAGCTCTTAAATCAAAGCTGTTAGGCAGGCTCTGCAGAAGTTTGTATTAGTGACGACAATGGTGATAGAGACACACCAACTTGGATCATTATTGCTATTGCATCTCATTATTGCTATTCCCAGTCACATATTCAGGGAAAATCCACAAAACCTGCATAAATAGTCCTTTTGGTCAGTTGGCAAAAAAGATTAGACGTTCGAATTCCCTGCCCCTCTAAAGAGCAAAAAAAATAGAAAAATAGTGGAAAGTAAGAAGAGGGGTAAAGGTCAGGAACTGAGTAGTAGTAAGTATCAAAGGCATCACTACCGCCATACAAAGTGAAATAAGAATTCTTCCGACCACCATAGACCATTGTCCCCACCAATTATATGGAAGTTTAAGCTGAAGAAGAGAATGAAGGGAAACATCAAATTTTAAATAAACCTTAAGACTGCTACGTTGTGCTTGATTAAAACTTGACTCTTTCAAAATTTTCCTCATTGAAAAAAAATAGCAGAAGAGATCAATTAATGTAAGCATTCTTTGTGGCGGAGGATCTGTTATATAGAGAGTAGAGGCTATGAAGCGGAACTGGTATGATCAGAATTAGTATGATATCCATAACCAAAACTTAAAAGAGGACAAAAGGATAATTTTTCAGGGGTAAAAGCATCCCAAGTCTTCAAATACCTGTCCACTTGGAGTATTTTGAATGGCTTGCATTGGAATTTGGCCTGGCATCCACTTTGAATTTCTTCAAGTAATATGGTCACCTTTTTTTTCTTCTGGTCATGTTTCTTAGAGCTGCTATGGCCATCGGGGCTTGCATTTCCTTTGTTTCTGTACACATTAAAAATCCATGGAAAGATCAGCAACATTATCTTTGAACAAATATGAAATCTTTATACTAAAGACTGGTGAACTCAAGTGGAAAATTCCAATATCCAGACCATAGATACTTCAAGTTATAAGCTTGTAACAATGTCACCTTTAATCTTTTTGGTTCCAGTTCTGCGCATAGATCCTGGTAAGTCATTGAGCTCTTGGATAAGCTGTTATAGAAAATGAAACCATAAAGCAATGAAATTTGTAAATAAACAACACAACCCTATTTTCTCACCCAAACATCTCCTACCTTTTTTTTTTTTTTGTACAGAAGAAATGGGAAAAGCCTCAATTTCAAAGTTGCATTATAGCTGGACCGGCCATATTTGACATTTAAAATAGCCCCGAACTCAAGCAGTGGAATTTTTAAAATTGTAAAAACAGGTCCAGCAACTTGAGCACATCAAGCCAACAAATTGGCACCTCTGTTTCCCTTCCACAGGATGTTCCATATCTTCATGATCCAATTTACTTGCATGAGCAGAAGACAGTTTTCGAGAAGATTATACCAACATGAGGCGATTCATACCTTGTTTCAAAAACTGCACCACACAATTGCAGCATCCATTTCAATAATCAAAATAAAATGTTGAGAGATTTAGCAAGAGGTAAACCTTCCTTCACTCACCATAGCTCCAGCATGAAGCCATTGGACTCACCCCTAATCCTCTTCTTCTTTCAAGCAGATAGGCAGAACATTTAGGAAAAAGAACACGGTGCCTTTCCTTACCAAGAAATAATTGTGGAGGCTTGCCTTCTTTTCTCCTTGTTGTCACATCACCTTTCCTTACCATGAAATACTTGAGGAAGAAGAATTGGAATTCCAATACCTATACCAAATAATTAGCTAAGTATGGGTTCAAGCATTTGAAAATTTGAATAGAAGACCATGGAAATTCAAACCTTAAGCTACTAACAATTGAAAATGGGTCAACTATATAGTCCACCTTCCATACATCCTTAATCATTGACTAATTAGAATCATGGTCATTCTTTAATGACTTGATGTGGATTACAATGTTGGCTTCTCCAGATGGAATTTCATGTCTGATAAGAGAAAGCCAATAAAAGAGAAAGCATATATTAGAAGGCCACTTGAATGAATGAAATAAGCAAGCAAAATATACATCTCATGATAAAAGATAGCTATAGCCACTAATTAATCATTTACCTCTCAAGTTGCTTAGTTTTCAGTATCCATCAATTAGCATCAATTCTTTGAGAATGCAGAATTAACCAACTTCAAAAAATGCAGTTTACTTATGATTTCAAACATTTTTGCATTCCCTATGCCCAAAATCTTCTGCAAATTGAAAGAGGCCATCAAGATTGGTCATTCTACCAAAGAAAAGAAAAAAAACAAAGATAAGGCTGACTTGATGAGGTCATACCAATCAAGATTCCCAAGAATTTGGTTTGATATGATAGATTCCTTTTAATTAACCTAGTCATAAGTAACTGTATCGGCAAGTCAATCAAATTTAAACATTTAATAAGTGCAATGAAGCTAATTCTCAGGATCAAATTTAAAAAATTTACCGAAAATTCAAAAAGCACGGATTCTGTCATGCATCATATATCTTACTTACCCTTACATGAAAGAAGGAATGCAATTAATCGAGCTGCTCCTATAAAATATACCAAAAGAAAGAGAGAGAAAGGATAACTGCAAATAAATGAAGAAAAAGATTAATATATATATTTTTGGTATGGGCAAGTAAATAAATAAATAAATATTTTATTTATTTCTTAATCTGATACTTTTTCAGAAGAAAAGAAGTAAAATTTATTTCTATACATAAAGTAGTAAATAGATATAATCAGGAAGGAGATGGAAGAAAGGATTGAGTAATTATTTTGGATAAAAAACTTAGTAAATGTACTTGCATTGCATTGCATTAGTAAAAAAATTGGTATTAGTTTGGAGAAACACATTCAATAATGTTAAAAGATAACTATTTTTAGTAAAGAAAATAAAAAAATTAAAAAGGAAAAATATATACCTAGCTTTTTGCAGTGCTTTGTAAGCCAGGAGTTCAATGCCCGTCTCTTTTCATATATTGATGATGCAAGAGATGTGCGGCCAGTCCTCTGAAGACTGAAGACGTTCTTTAAGAATAGGGCAAGAAGTTATATTCAACACCTGTATTGCAGTATTCTGAAGAAGTTGGTGTGGCAGGGCCTTTAACTTTGGACAAGACTGAAAAATCAAGGACTGAAGACATGGCATAATGGCAATGCAAGAACAGTATTGACCTCCACTGGTTGTGGATAGGTTCCCATATTCCCACTCTTCCCACTCTTCCCACTCTCCGAAGTACAAAAACTTTAGACTTTTCAAATTGGGGAAAGCAATATATGAGGATGTTGATAATGATGATGATGATGATGACGAAGTAATTTGTCCCCCTGCTCTTTCTATCCCCAAAAATTCTTCTCCCACTTTTTTCACTTTATGCATATTATCTATGTGTAGAGATTCAAGGAATGGTAACTTCCCCATGGGAGGCAAACTTTCGCAGTTTCCAAAACTACCTAATTTAACACTCTTCAGCATCGTCAATGGCATCATCCAATTACAAAACAAGATGGGAGCTTCAAGACGCGAAATATATAAGCTTTCCAGGTTTGGAGGTGGTCGTAAGGCTTGGAGGAAAAATGCTTCATCCTGCGCGTCATTGGAATCAAAGTCTAGAGTCAACTGGCGAAGGCCAGTCATAGCCGAGAGTGGTGCTGCTTCCCTTGCCCCAATGGCACAAAATTGTATTGTCAGATTCCCTTGAAGATGAGTAAACTTTCCCAAACCTTCAAGGCTACATGATTTACTCTCCACAACACCTCTTTTTCTTACTGCAAACACATCCAACTTCAGCAAACGCCTCAATCTCAGCATTCCTTTTGGCATAAAACTCAAAGGTGTACCCTCATTCTCAAGATACGTCAAGTTGATTAGTTTTCCAATTCCAAGCGGCAATTCTTTGAGATCTCTACAATAACGGATGTCCAATGTTTGTAAATTGTATAATTCACATAAGGCTTCAGGTATTTTTGAATACCTAATTCCTGATAAATTAAGATACCTTAAATGTATCAATTTTCCTATTTTATCAGAAATTATTCTCACTGGCGGGAAAAATGGGTGCGCACCCAAATCTAACGCCCTTAGACATGTCAATTGATCAATTGAATCTATCAATAAATACTCTGTACAGTTTGAATCTCCAGAAAAATTGCCCTTAGACTCGATCAATAGACTACGCAGTTTTTTCCAATTATCAATTGGGATAGGCGATGTGTCCTCTGTTTCAAACTTCAACATTGAATGACGAATAGTTTTAATAGCGGGACCTGTCCATGGTTCTTGCACACCATTCATCTCTACGAACAAACATTCTCCTTTTGTCAAGAACTGAGCAAAATCGTGCACTATATCATGCATTTTGCAACGAATTATGCCACCGTTTTCATTTTTTGTGAAATCTTGAAAGAATGAAAGCATAGCTAATTTATTAAAATATTCTTCACCAATAATCTCCATACCTTCATTTCGTGTTTCTTCAAGAAAACCTTGTGCCATCCATAGCTTGATCAATTTATCCTTTCGAATCCGATAATCTTTTGGGAAAATAGCACAATATGAAAAACATTGTCTTAAAACAGGTTTCAAATCATAATAGCTTAATAAAAGTGGAGGAAAAACACCTTTTTCAACCTCTTCAATCTCCCACATCTGACTCTCTAAGATGCTTTTCCACTGCTTTTCAGTTTTGAAGCGTAGAAGACAACCGATAGTCTTCACAGCAAGAGGCAACCCTCTGCATCTTTCCACAAATTTCCTTCCAAAATCTTCTAATTTGTTGCTCTCCTCTGTTGCCCTGTCAAAAAAGGCTAGATGACAAAACAACGACCAGCACTTCTCAGCAGACAGCTCTCCTAAAAAAAACATGTCTGTTCTTCTGCTTCCCACAGCGTTTCCAGCCGTTTCTTTACGGGTAGTTGCCAAAATCCTACTTCCACGGGAAGTATTTTTGAGGGAGCCTTTCAGCTGTTCCCATTTACAAGGATCCTCGTTCCATACATCATCTAGGACTAGAAGGATTTTCTTTCCAGAAACAAACTCACTAATCTGTTGCAGTATGTTGTCCCTTCCAACTAAATTTGGTTTGCTACCAGTTAAAGATTCAAGGATTTCTATAGCAATCCTTTCCTCTTCAAAAAGGTCTGAAACACAAACCCAAATTCTCTTCTCAAAATGGCTTTCAATTTCAGCATCATTGAAAACCAATCGTGTAAGGGTGGTTTTCCCTATTCCTCCCATCCCTACAACAGAGATGATGCGGAGATTAGTAGTTGTTTCTTCACTGTCCTCACACAACATGTCTTTTATTGCTTTCTTATCTTCTTCTCTAACAAACACCTCTGACTCAGCAATGACAGACGTTGTTATTGTTCTTTGTTCATGACTTGCCCTGATCTCCGATGTGAAATTGTATTGGCTTCTTTCATTGGCAATAGCAGCCAACCTTTGATTTAGTTCTTCAATCTTGAGAGCGATTTCGTGCCGCAAAACAACTTGGCGGAGACAAAAACAAGAGGAAAGAGTGAAAGACGGCCATACCTTCTTCAGAAGAGGGGCATCTCTAACTCTTGTTCCTTCAGCTTGCTCAATCTGTCGTTTGAGAAGTGCGGTGTTCCACTCATCCAAAACATCATCAATGTCGTAAGAAACGTCTTTCAGCTTACCCAACCAAAGCTTCACACCAGGGTCATTCACCTGTCGCTTGTCTGCATTTTCAAGCACCGCTTTGATTGCAAGGAGATTACCGGTGAGCTTGTCAACTTCTCCATCAACCCCAGTGACAAGTTTCAACTCATGTTCTGCCTGTCGTTCAGTGATTGAAAGTAACTGCTGCAAGACAATAGAAACAAGTGATTCAGCCATTCTTTTTGAAACGGAAGCTGATCGAAAACAGAGGCTTGCAAGAGAAAGGTTGACGCTGCTTGTGTTGTGATCATTGCTATTAATAATTGTTACTGCATAGCTTTGATTCGTGCCTCATCTTACTACAACAAACGCGGTTTCACATCCATCTTGGCCCCACGTTTTTTTAAAAATAACTTTGGCCCCACTTAAATGGCTTTTGAAAACCCAGGTTTTCCGTTACGACGTAATAAAATAAAAAAACTTTACTAATAACTAGTTGATTCAATCATATTATTTTTTGTATTAAAAATTTTTAATTTAAATTTTATCGATGCTTATTTATTAAAATTATTTTAAATATATAGTCTGTAATCATTTATTTTAAGTTATCAAATACATCTTATTTTAATTTAAAAAATTAAAATATTTATTTATTTTTAAAGTTTTTTTATAAAAAAAATAATAAAAAGCTCTTTGAAAACCTATCCATAATTTCATACTAGTATTTTACCCTTGCTACAATTCACATTGCCTAATTCAGATTAACGCACCAAATGATAGTAAACATAGAGTGTAAAAATAATAAATTATATAATTAATGTTCTTATAAATTTACTAGTGCAAAGAAATTTTATTTATACTGTTTTTTAGTAACTTCTAATGATATAAAGAATACAAATAAATTAATTAAAGACATTAAGTCAAATTATTGACTTAATTTTATTTTATTTTACCTTATCATCGGAGAAAGCTCCTTGAAAACCCATGCATAATTTCATACTAGTATTTTACCCTTGCTTCATTTCACATTGTTTAATTCAGATTAATGTATCAAATGATAATAACTATAGAGTATAAAATAAATTATATAATTAATGTTCTTCTAAATTTAATAGTGCAAAAAAATTTTATTTGCACTGTTTTTTAGAAACTTCTAATGATGTATAAACTAAAAATAAATTAATTAAAGTACATTAAGTCAAATTATTGACTTAATATTAGTTGAAAATTTAGAAAAACGAAAATGAAAAAATAAAAGTAGTATATTTTTAATTTTGAATAAATCATTTTACAAAATAATTTAATTTAATTATAAACTTAAATTAAATTAATATAATTAAGCATCTCTATTTTTACCTATTTTGCAATAATAGTTAGAAAATTATTGTTAAGAAAAATTTAATAGTTTTTCATCTACGCATGTAAATTATTAAAGTCAGAATTTTATTGATTTGTTTTATCAAATGAAGATAACAAAAAATAAAATTTAAAATAATTATAAATATAAAAAAATTTTAAAAAAAAACTTAGAAAGAAGAAGAAAATGTCTACCAACAGTTATCTTCACCAAAATGATTTATTAAGGATTCTTTTAATAGTTTATTATAGATAGATTTTATTTTTTTTAAAAAATAGTGTTTATTCATATTTGTTAATATAATATTTATAAAACAAAATCTAATTAATATATCTTATCTTTTAAATTTTATAAAAATAATATATCAAATAAGAAATAATTTTAAAATAGTATTTTACATGACATTAGTTATAATTTTCAAGTTATAATTATTAAGGTATTACTTTATAGTATAAATTAAAATTACTAAAAAAATTTACATATCCAATTAGTATTTTTTGTTAAAATTAGCAAATAAAATAAAAAATTGTATTTTTTATAAACATAAATATTTAATGAAATTATTTGTTTGTAATTTTATGCAGTAGGTAGCCACTTTGTATGAAAAATGAATAATAACTTTAGGAAAAAAAGAAATAACTCAATTATAAAAAATATAAATATAAATATAAAATTTATTTTTATCTTTATTTTTATTTTTTATTTTCATTTTCATTTTCATTTTCATTTTCATAAAACCAATTATTATTTGAAGCCAATCTCAATCGACTAAGATGATCATTCCTATGTTTTTACTCTTTTAAATGAATTGACATGACTTCTTACAATAGAAATCTTATTCACTTAGCTTAGATTTCATTTGCTATATATATATTTATTATTTATTTTTAATTTTTCATTATATTTTATTATGAATAAAAAAAGTATTTATCAACTGAAGCCTGAATTTTCATCACATTAAATTGCTGAAAATCATAACCTCTAAAAATTATTATTAAATCTTAATCAACTTTTTCTAGAAAGAACGCAATAAAAATATTAGGAAAAGAAGAAAGAAGCAATTCACTGACCTGTATAGCTGTCATCACTGTTTTGGGATTCTGTCATTGGCTGCACAGCTACCCAACATGTAACAATAATCTATACACTTTAGATTAATATAGATTATAAATATCCCAATAGTCTTAAAGATAGACGATTATCCTTTATAATGAAATGATTATATTAATTTTTATTTTTGACAAATTTAGTGGAATATAATTTACTTAGATGAGTCGTCGAAGGTTTTATCTTATTAAATTTAAGTTATCAAGATAAATTTTAATTTTAGAATATTTTTTGAATTATTAAAATACTAAGAGAAATCAATAATTTATTACTTAAATTTTGATTTAACACATCAGGTAAATGATTTAACGTCCTTTCGATTTTTATATTTCTAAAAATCAACTTCAATATGTTTAGAGTTAAAACATATAATATATGTTATTTTGTCTATTTATTTTGTAAATCAGGTTGAGCAAACAAATATATATAAAAATTTTTTTATTATGAATTTGGAATATAATTTAGTATTATTTTAATTTTGAAATATAATTTCGTAACAATATAATTGTCTTAGAGACCTTGAGGAAGAAGCAACTGTTTGCTAAGTTTAAAAGCGTGAATTTTAGCTTTCTAGTGTGGCTTTTCTAGGGCACATGGTGTCCAGGGATGGAATTTTGGTTGACCCAAAAAAAGTTGAAGCGATGGTAGAGTGGAAAAGGTCGAATAATGTTTTTGAGATTCGTAGTTTTCTAGGTTTAGCCGGATACTATAAGCGCTTTGTGGAGGACTTTTCCCATATTGCTATGCCTTTGACCAGATTGATCAGAAAAGGGAGTTCGATTTGAATGTTTAAATGATTGTGAGAAGAGTTTTGAAGAGCTGAAAAGAATATTGGTTTTTGCTCTTATTCTTACATTGCCTGTTGCGGGTAAAGGGTTCATTATTTATAATGATGCTTCGAAGAAGGGATTAGGCTATGTTTTTATGCAAGAAGATAATGTGATTGCCTATGCTTCTAGACAGTTGAAACCTTATGATGAGAATTACCTTACTCATGATTTGGAGTTAGCTGCTGTAGCCTTTGCATTGAAAATTTGGAGACACTATTTATATAATGAGTCTTGTAAGATCTGTACAAACCATAAGAGTTTGAAATACCTTTTCACCTAGAAAAAATTGAATATGAGGCAAAAGAGACGATTAAAAGTGTTAAAGGACTATGACTTGACTATTAGTTACCATTCAAGTAAGGCAAATATGGTAGCTGATGCTTTCAATAAAAAGTTTGCTCGAAATTTGGCTACAATAATAACTTCTCAAAGATAGGTTTTCGAAGAATTGACGAGAATGGATATTGATGTGTGAATACAAGGTTTTAGAGCTTACTTGGCTAACTTACAAGTCCAACCTAACTTAATTAAGAGGAATAAAGATGTTTAAACTAATGATCCCTAACTCCAAAACATTACACTATAGGTGGATTCTGCTTCAAAGCCAAACTTTAAGATTCATGAGGATGGCTCTTTGAGGTTCGATGATAGAGTTTGTGTTCTGAATGACTCATAACTGAAAAGAGAAATTTTGGAGGAAGATCATTATAGTAATTATACTATTCATCTTGGTAGTGCAAAGATGTATAGGGATTTGTGAAGCACTTTTTGGTGGAATAATATGACGAGGGAGATTGCCCAATTTGTTGTGAAGTGTTTAACTTGTCAACAAGTTAAAGCTAAACATTAGAGGCCAACGGGATTGTTGAAACCTCTACTTATTCTAGAATGGAAATGGGAGCAAATTACTATGGATTTTGTATAGATTTAATAAGACAAACTCCCATATTTTGCATACATATCTAAAAGACGATTCCAAATAATTATCCTAGGTCAAAATCCAAAAAATTTTATGTGTTGGTGGATGGTTTTGTTGTCAATAAGAGCTCTATTTTGGTGGCAAAACTAGATAAAAGTTGAGTAAAAAGAAGTTGGAGGTTTTTCAATTTGATTAAGGATTTAAATTACTCTTTTTAAGCATTTTTGGCTGCATAAATTGTGTAATTGGCTTAAAAGATTGTCTTTACTATTTGGTTTGAAAAATATTTTTTGCTAGAAATGTATATGGGTTTAGGTTTGAGAAGAAAATAAAGAAGAGATTATGGCTCTGTTTTGGTGAAACAAAGATAAAGAATGGGAGACTATCGAATTTATTGATTTCATAGTTTGAAAAAATTTTGCTGTATTTTCCAGTTTTAGCTATGGTGATTTACTATTTTGATGTGATTTACAATTTTAATTAATAAAATATGATTACATTAATATCAATACATATATTAAAATAAACAAAAAATAAAATTTATTTAAATAAACAATTATTATTTAATATAATTTAATTAAAATTATATTTAACAATTAATTTAATATAAACATTTATAAAAATAAAATTCCTTGGTGAAGCGAGGGGTATCAACTAGTATGTAACAATAACCAGCCACCAATTGATATAATTTAGGACAAATGTCAAAGTAATTTTACTTAAACATAAATTTAACAAAAATTTTGAGGCTTTTTGATTGAATTTCTCTTTTATCAATTCTTTCTTCTTTCTTAAAGTTGTTACCAATATCAAAATTTTCAAATTTTTTAAACACTAGTTAAATAATTTACATATCAATTAAGATCGGTAAATTCAAACAAAAAAAATAAAATAAAGGAAAAAAGAAAAGATAAAAACCTGGGGAGGTTAACATTTCTATTTTTTTTAAATAACTATCACAACAATTTTAGAGACCACTAGACGAATTTTTAGGAAAAATAAAATAAAGAGAGTCGCCTCTAATCGTTTTAGCTATGTACAATTGACCACCTATTAAAACTTATTCTTTTAATTAAATTTTAAAATTAATTAAAATATATTAAAAGGATAATTTTTAGGTCTATGAAAATAAGGTCAGGTTTGGGAGTATGGTTACGCATGGAGAAAGATTAATAACCCCACAACGTTCATTTTAAAAACTATACCAATTAATCATATGTTATCATTTAATCATGACAAAAGTGGTTTTACTCTTGGTTTTTAAAAATAATTTCCTTAATTATTATTGCAAAAAAAGAAAAAATATTTTTACTTTATTTATTTATTTATTTATATATTTTTTATCCTTTGCTTGAAAAATAAATAAAAACCTTGTATATTGAAAATTTAAAAAAGAATACTCTAGTACTTTAACAATATTAAGAGGAATTTTTTCACTTAGGGATCTCTTAACACTTATTATTCAGATTTTTTTTAAAAATCTCATTTTCGGCAGTTCATATTTATTTGCAAAACCAAAATTTATGGTATAATTAACAAAATGATATTTATAATCTATCTCAAATAATATTTTCTTTTTATAAAAACTTGTTTCTTATCCTTTTATTGAGTTTTTTTTTTTTTAATTAGAAAAGGATAGTGAAAATCTTTATAAAAATTATTCTATGTGCTCAAATACTTAGCGGTATTTTAAAAAAATCTTATCACCTAGAGATTCCTAAAAACTTACTACTCGAACTTTTTCAAGAACTTATCCTTAGAGATTTTCATTTTTACCCCTTTTTATTTATTATTTTAAATATTGATTAGTGTAAAAGATGTTTATACATTATTATAAATAATTTCGTTATTATTAAATAATTCATTTTTAATCAATTTTTATTTATCTTTTTATTATTCTTTTTTTATTTACTTTTTTATGAAAACCTTTCTGTTGAACTTTTTTCTAAATACTCTATTATCACTTAAAGATTTTAAGGACTTGTTATTCAGACTTCCTTAATATCTCATCCTTGGATATTTTCATTCTTATTGTTATTTTTTATTTTTTATTTTATTTATAATTATTATTATTATTATTATTATTATTATTTATTTTTTTCATACACATATTTTTTAATTTACTATTTTTTCAACCAATTTTCCTTTTCTAAAAATATATTTTTATTCTAGTGCTTAAAAACATAAATATGCATTAATCCATAATTTTAAAAAAATAAAAATAAAAAATAAAAAATTTACCAAAAAATGGTCGATTAATGTCGATCAACGATCCTAAGGTAGTTTGATTAGTCTGAAATAGTTTCCTAGTAATTCAGAGCAATTTTGGAGACGTTTTAGCACTGGTTAAACAGGTTTTGAGCGGTTCGGATGAGGTCCAGTCAATTCAATAATGGTTCAGTTGGATTGGTTCAGGGATGGACTAATCTGATGGCAATAGTTGCTCTTTCTAGGTTGGGCATATGGACCTGAATCTAAGTAGGGTCCACTTATGGATCTACCCTTTAAAATGGCATCATTTTTTTTTACTATATAATAAGTAAAAAAATTTTTCAAACTATTTCATTCTTTCTTCTAAAAAAAAAACTTTTTCCCAAAAAATGCATTAGCCACTTTTAAACCTAGAAATCGACCATGGTTGTTGTGCTAG
The DNA here is from genome assembly GCF_002303985.1 of Durio zibethinus. Next base: position 10,855,954 of record NW_019167993.1, on the reverse strand, counting down.
CTGTCATCCGCTGTTGCCAACCATCGGTGACCAGTGCTAGTTTGAATCCAAAATCCTCTGAAATTTTTTTAACCATTTTTCCCTTTTTCAAATTGGATTTCCCTAAAATCTACTCAAAAAGCTTAGACCTGCTTCGATAAATTATAGCTTTAACACAATAAAACTTCTTTTTGATTTACCAAATCCCACTTTTTTGACTATGCCATTCCCATTCCTTTGGCCTTCCCTTCTTTCAATTTTCTAGACCCAAGCCCTCTTAAAACTCCATAAACTGAAACTCACTTTTTTTTTTGCTTCTTTTGGCTCTATGTTCCCCTTCTCAGGGGATATGATTTTCTTTATTTTTTTATGATTTTTGTGGATTTTTTAGTGGTTAGGCAGAATGGGTTTTTAGGTAGCTTAAGTTTCTTCTATCTTTTTTTTTTAATGGTTTTCTATTGTTTTTTTTTTGTATGTTTTCTTATCTTTGGTAATGGATGGTCACGATAGCACAGGGTGTGGTGGTGGTTGTAGTGGGGCTATGTTTTTTTTTTTTTTCTGTTAGTGTGGGTGGATGAGGTGTAGACTTTTTTGGCAAAAGTTTTTAGTTTTTTAGTTTTCGATCTTCTTGGGTCTGTTGGTCGAAAAAGGTTGTGGGTTGTTGGGTTGTTTTGGTAGAGGCCAGTAATGGTGGTGGAAAGGACTGGGATTTTGGTCTAGGGTCAGTTCTGGCTAATAAAGGCAAAGTGCCTTTCTTTGAAAATTTTCTTTTCTCAATTGTCTTGCTTTCTCTATTTTTTGTTTGAATTTTTTGTTATATTTAGAGAGCTCAACTGGAAAGCTCCTAGATTTTATAGGATTAAGGTCTTATGTGAGGAGGAATTGTAGCTAATTTTCAACTAGTAGGTCAAAATTGGTATGGTTGGTATTGTGCTAAAGCATAGCATCATGATGAATTTTTTGTTTGTTTTGTTTGTTTGTTTTATTTTTATTTTTTAATTTTTAGATTTTAAAAAATAATAATAATTAAAATTCGATAATTTGGGCTTAAAAGCCTTGGGCCTTACAAATGGATTTTGGGCCTTCGAAATGAATTGATTTGGACTTTGGACATTTAGCCTAATTGACTTAAATCAAATTGGATCCAATTTGGTTCATGCAATCGAGCCCATTTGAGCCCAAATAACAAACCCAATTAGGAAATCTGGATGGATACAAATCGAAGTCCATTTCAAATAACCCTAACAAAATTATGTGTCTATAGTTACCCTTCTTTGCACATTGTTAAGAATCAAGAATAAAACAAAAATATTGACAACAATTTTGTCTAGAGCCCATCTACCCAACATTTTTTTATTTTTTTTTAAAATTTTCTTGTTATTGTTTTTTTTTCTTTGTGTTTTTTTTTTATCTCGTTAAAAGCTTGACAACTTTAAAAATTGAACTAAAAGGTTCCTCTCATTAGAGGCTTAACAACTTAAAAAATATTAAAATATTCTACCAAGAAGACTTAGAGGTAACATTTGAAGGTTTTATAAATTTTGACATCTATGAATGTTCTTTTAAAAAAAAGCTTTGAAACTTTAAAAATTTAAAACATTCCACCTGGAGGACTTACAAATCTTTCGAATCTTTTCCAAAGGTCTTACAAATCCTAACATTAAAAAACATTTAGCTCAGAAGACGTATGAATCGTGCCCAGAGGAATTAGAGACTATGTTCGGAGGTATTACAAATCTCAACACTTAAAATAGATTTAGCTCGAAAGACTTACAAATTTTACTTGAAAGACTTAGAGACTATAGCTGGAAGTCTTACAAATCTCAACACTTAAAATAGATTCTACTTGAAAGAGTTACAACTCTTGCCCAAAAGACTTAGAGACTATGCTTGGAGGTCTTACAAATCTTGACACTTGAAACAAATTCAGCTCGAAAAACTTATAAATTTTGACTGTAGGATTGTAAATTTTTTTATTTGGTAAATCTAAAAAAAATCTCTAACACTTTCCTTTTTAAAAAATAACATTTTAACTAATAACATATCTACTTTCAAATTTCTTTGACAATTTTCTCGAGATTGAGACCGGAGGTCATATAAATCTTAACAGATTACAAATCTTATCTGGAAGGCTTAAAATATTAGCACTCAAACAAATTAAGCTTAAAAGACTTATGAATCTTACTTGGAGGACTTAAAAATTATGCCTGAAGGTCTTACAAATCTGAACACTAAAATAAACTTAGTTTGAAAGACTTACGAATCTTACCCAAAAGACTTAGAGACTAAACCTAGATGTCCTACAAATCTTGACATCTATTAATGTTCCTCTAAACAGAGGCTTCATAATTTTAAAAATTTAAAGCATTTTGCTTAGAAAATTTACGAATCTTGCTCGGAGGACTTAGAGATTATGCTCAAAGGTCTTAAAAATCTCAACATTAAAATAGATTTAGCTCAAAAGACTTACAAATCTTGCTTAAAAGACTAGGAAACAACATTTAAAGGTCTTGGGATAATATTTCTCATCTTGATGCTTGGAGGTTTTTAAAATTTTCTCATCTTGAGGCTTGGAGGTTTTTAAGTTTTTTTTTTCATCTTGAATATCTTAAGAGTTCTCATCACCTTTTATCTCAAGAAAATTTTTTCATATCTTTAATAATCTCAATATTTCATCCTTTAAATTTCACTTTCATCTTTTTATAATCCTTCTTTCAAAAGTTTCTTTTTTACAAACATTGCAAATTTCAAAGAGACAATTTCTTTTTATTTTTTCCAAAAGCTTGCAAAATCAACAACTATGATGATTAATCACAATGATGAGATGCAAATGCAAATATGCAAATGTCTACTTTAGTGATGTAAATACGAATGACCCTACCAAGATACAAATGTAAATACATTATACAAAGATGTAAATAAATTTATGCAAATGCTCACTAGATGATGCGAAAACATGTATCGAAGTGATGTAAATGCCCTCTTAATGATACAAACACAAATATTCTTACCAAGGATAAAAGTGTAATGCCCCTTGCAAATGCAAATGCAAAATTCGTTACCATTGAGGCAAATGCTTAAAAAGAATCCTTTTTTGTTTGCAAAATTCTTTGCTTTTCAGTTCCAAATCATTTAATTATGTCTTTTTCCTTGTCAATTTCAATTTCCTTTCAAAAGATTTTCCATTTCATTCCTTCCTATTTTTCTTCCTATTCACTTATTTATTTTCCTTTTTGTTTTCTTCATGATTTTTTTCTCAACCATGAGTTACTGATTCTCTTTTCATTTTCATTTTCTATTCACATTTTCAAATGCAATCATCTCACATTCATGTGATTGGTGCCAACTTTATTCCTATGACAAATTCAACAAACCACTATATTTTTGCTACTTAATCAATCAAAAACAATTTTCATACTAGAAACAAATGTGTCTCATTTTATGTTTTCTTGCCTCAATATCATATGCACTTATTTACCCTTATATTGGAAAATGATCTCATTTATTTTTACCCAAAAAAATTCTATTTTGACCATCAAAATTGCCCTACATAACTAAATTTTAGGATTAAAGAAAATAAAATATTAAAAAAAGATGTTTTTCAAGTTTTTCAAGAACTGGTATTCACTATTAGGGATGAAAAAATGTGATCTTTTTCGAACAAATTGAACAACCTATTATATCAAGGTTTTGGTTCATCAGGGAATGCCTCACAACTTGATAAAAAAATGAACAATTTTTTATCCAAGCTCACAAATTAAACATGAATTTTTTAAAAAGCACGAATTCTTTGAAAACCATACATGTTTGACATTCTTTTTAGTTTCTAAACATGGCATTTTGATTGATGTCAAGACTAGCTGTGAAAGGTTATTTAGGAATGAAAAAAAAAGGCTCAAAATTTTGGAATTAATCCTTTTGATGTATTTCCAAATTTCAAGGCATCAATATTCTCAAAGTTTTCAAAAACCTGGGTTGTTTCATACTAGTTTCTCTTACTTTATTAGGTATCAAATTTGGTTATAAAGCTTTCAAATTTGCTCTAGACTGCCCATTTTGGTGTTTTCACTTTAGAACAACATTCTTCTTTCATTTTTTATTTTTTCTTTCTTCTTGATTGTTCCATTATGCACTCAAGAACTCCACATTATTCTCACGGCTCAAAAAAGATGATTATCACAAAGAAGAAAAGGCAAAAACTTCATCGGTTATGATAATTTCTCATGAAAAATGCCTTTTAGTTTAAGTATCTATGCTTGATTAAAATGGATTTTTCACAACTTGTAACATAGGTCAAGGTTTGGGGTTTTGAAAAAAAGGATAAATAGGCCCAAAGAATGTGTTTAAGGGTGATCAAACCAATAATCATTTATTGTAAAGGGTTTCCTTTGGAGACATTTGTCATTTTTTTTTTTCAAATATCACCATTCCATCACATTATTTATCTTTTCTTTTATTTTTTTTTCACTTTTTTCCATTTATGATGAAATGAGTTTAAAATCTTTTAAACTTAATTTATTTAACATCTACTTGTTAATAAAAGATATTATATGTTATTCTTGAATAAATCTTTCCTTATTTTTGCTCTTTGATATGAAAGGTGATTCGTGTTGAGGGTTCATTTAAAAAGAATTCATTTGGCTCAAAAGGATAACAAATAGATAATTTTTATATTTAAGAAGTGATGATGAAAAATGACCATTTATCATCTCAAACACGATCACTTAAATTGAAGAGCAATTCCCTTAGAAAAATGGGATCAAAGAAAAGTTTTTTTTGAAAATTTTTGCTTTTTATCTTTTATTTTCCATGTTAGGTTTTCTACTTTTCGCTCTTTTTTTTTTTTTTCTATTTTTGGTTTTTTTTCAACTTTTTCTTTGGAATATATTCAAATATCCTAAGTGTATGATCTAAGAATCAGTTTTGCCTTTTGTTTTCCTTTTTTTTTTTTCAATAATCAGTATTCTATTGATGCCTGTACAACTCATACATAGCTCATGAGAGGTTCTCCACCTTGACATACCATTTAAAAAGGTCTATATGATGATGGGAATCATGCTAAAATGATTTTCAAACTATTCACATCATCCTACCAAAAAGTTATGGCATAAGCCAGGTTGTCTTAATGGCAATAAATGATCTTGCTTTTTTGGTTAATGTGCCCTAAGACATTGAATAATGATCACTTTGGGAAAAGAATTGAAACATTGTGTATTTGTAACCATTTAATGAAATTTGAGTGAGTGGTTTTATTTTTTAAAAGCAATCATAATCTTAACATATATCAAGTTACTAACATTAGATCTTTTTAAAAAAGAATGTTGCATTTGCTAGATTTTTAAGAAATCAAAAAACCTTTTTCAAAGTAACTGTTTTATCGATCATTGCCTAAGAAAAAATTATCCCATTTTTTTATATGTCATGGTATGATGAAGTGAAGATGGGATTGAAACTTGTGCCCCTTTGAAACATCAAGTTCTTAAGCAGTTTTCATCAAGTGGTTTAGGCATGAAAGTGTTTGCAAAAAGGTGTTTTCTGAGGTTAATTCCAAATAATGATCACCAATTCTTGAAATTCATCATTATAAATTTGAAAACCATTCTTTTTTTTTTCCTTTCTCATTTTTTCTTAATTTGGAAAACACGTTATGTGCGTTTTATTTTTGAACAATTGTTTGAAAGAAAAAAAATAAATAAATGAAACAAAAGCAGAAACTATTAAACACTTATTAAAAAATCCAACAATATTGATTCCATGCAACAACTACAACTTAGCAACATCATGAGCACACTATGCGTATGTACACCAAATAAAACTCCAAAATCTTAAAAATTACCTTTAATCATCTAAGATGTGAAACACTTTTTCGTATCTTAACTCTTCAAATTTTGCAACTGGATTTAATACAAAGTGGATTTCCATTGCTCTATAAGCTCTGAGGTTAAGATGCCACCATTGATAAGATTCTCAATTTTTTCCTTTAATTGCATCTATTTCTCAGTCGAATGGGCAATTACTCCTATATGATAATCACATTTGCTATTTGGATTATAACTCTTTGTCAATGGATTTTGAGTTATTTTCAAAGGCACAAGAGTGAGGTACTGGCTTTTTATTTGCAAAGACAAAAGATGAGAAATAGGGATTAAGAGTTTCTTTTGGCTATTTCTTAATCATCTTTAGCTTCTTATTGGTCTGGTGGTAGACCCAGATGTAGGAACGACATCATGAGTGGTTATTTAAGGATGAAGATTTGCTTGAAAGTCTAACTACTAGGTTGATTAATAAAAAGATAAACTTTAGAAAGTGTTGCCTATGATTGGGTAATAAGGTTGATGAAGAAGATAAGGATTGTATAGGATGAAATTCTTAGACAGATGCCCCTCAAGTATGATTGCTTGTGCCTCCCCTTCATTCTTTTTTGATGTACACCCATAGTTGTTAATTTTGTTTCGACATTAGTCATACTAGCTGGTACATTCTAGTTATACCAAAATATGGTACACCTAAGCATTTTTTGTACCAAATTTGGTACAGAGTAATACTGGTTATTTTTATTAGTTTTAGTTGATTTTAGTGAATCTTAGTGGATTAGCATGTTTTGGTCAGTATGTGAGTGTGAAATATATTTTGTAATTTTTAACTTGTCTTTTGTTGTTTAACTATTTTTAACCTAATAAAAATAAAATTAATTTGCAAAATAACCCTTGAAAGTTGAGTTTTTTGTTTTTTATTATAACTTGTTTTCTTTTTTACTTTATATTTTCAAACCAAAGTTTATAAATTTTATACTTTATTTTTTCAAATAAAAGTACATATGTATTTCACTCTCTTTAAAGAAAGCAATTATGCTCAATTTATAAAGTTTAACAATCATAAAACTTTGGCTAATATTTTCATCTCTTTGTTTTTATCTTAATATTTACATGAAAAAAAATACTTATTTAAATATCATATGATGAAATTAAGTGATTAAAAATATCATGAAAAATTTATGATATTATTTCTTATACTTTTAAACTTATTTATTAGATTTTTGAAGATATTGCATATTTATTTTGTAGATTATTAATAGTATTATAATATATAAGTTCATGCATGTTTATAAATATATTTGTACTAAACCAAAAAATCTGAAATAATATGCCAAAACAATCGATATCGATATATATCATATTTTTGTAGAAAATTAAAATGTTATCCAGTACAATATTAACAATCTTGGTATTACTCCTTTCAGCATTAGTCGCATCATTCAACTCAATCATGTTATTCTTGATTACATTTTCTATCATTTCCCCAAAAATCACCATGTCAACAAAGTTTTTTGTGAAATTCTCATTCATTCTTTTGTAATAGGGAGCGTTCAGGATGTTGACAAATAGAACAATGATTTCTTTATTTGTCAGGGTGCTTGTACTTGAGTAGCCATATTTCTCGACCTTTGGGCGTACTTCTTAAAGCTTTCATTGTCTTTTTTTTTCCATGTTTTGTAAGGATAATCTATTAGGAGCCAAGTCAACCACATGTTTATACTGAGCAATAAAGGCTCATGCAAAATCCTTCCATGAATGTAATCAACTTTGATCTAATTGGGTGTACCACCTGGCTGCTGACCCTGTTAAGTTGTCCTAACAGCAGTGAATTAAAAGCTTTTCGTTATGGGTATGATTTGTTATTTTTTGGCAAAACAACATGAGATGAGTGGACGAGCACTTAGTTCCATTATTTTTCAAAGTTTGGGACTTTGAGCTTTGAAAAGAGAATTAGGTCAAGGACCAGACTGAGTTTATTCACGTCGATGCTTTTAAAGACATTACTCCCTTCTACTATTTGAAACCTTTCTTCTAACATGTCGTATTTGTTTTTCATTTCAATGTTCCCACCTGATTCTAATATGCCTTTCAATTTTTCTCATTTATTAAGGTTGTCTAGGTTTAGGACTAAAATAGGATTAATAGGACTAGATCCTAAGGTAACATGTATTGGAGCAGGTTGTAAGTTTGCAAATGGGCTTACATTTTCATAGGCATAAGGTTGTCTGCTTGCTAGTAGTGAATGTAAATCTTGAGAAGTTTAAGAATGTGGCATTATATACTCCAATGAATGTAATAGTTCACCTTTAGTAGTGTTTGCCTTGTTTCTTAACTTAGAAGGGTTAGTAACTCCTTTACCCTTTGATAACTCAATTAACATCTATCTTAGTTCTGCTGTTCTGCCATATGTCAATCAATGCTTTCTTGAGTTTTGGTCTCTTTTTCCCTCATCACCTCCTGGGTTTTCTCAATTCTTTCTATTATGGCATTACGATCTTCCATGTTGTGGACAAAACTACTTTCAAAAGATTTAGCAAAAAATCAGCACTACTAAACCCTTATTCATAAAAAAAAAATGAGATTAGATCTACTTTACATGATAGTGAATGTGCATGACATGATTATGGATGCATGAGTGGTGCAAAATGCTATTGAGGTGCATGAATGCTTGAAAGATGAAAGAGTAAATGACAAAAATCATACCACCCATATAAATGTGTATGCATGAAACACAATGTCATGTCATAGAGGTGGTGAGGCGTGTTCACATGAAATGTAATTTGTACAATGTAAGTTTTAAGAAAATCATATTATTTGTGAATCCATATGCAAAAAACATAATGACATACTATTTAAGTAATGAGATGCATGTATATGATTGATGAATCATACTTATACAAAATGCATTGGCATATAATATGTATGATAATATATGTTTATAAGAAATGCAATGCATGTACTATGCAAATTTAAAGAAATTGGCATTTCCATTCAAGATATATGTACAATCTTATTATTTTTAAATATGAAACATGATGAAAATGAACGTAAAAAGGATAAATTGAAATGCAAAAGGTAAAATAACATTTAAAATTAAAAATTTCTTTCTTTCCCTTTTTTAAGAAAGAGGTTAAAACTCAAAAAAATTATTTCCCATGAAAAATAAGCACATGTGATTTCTTTTTATTTTTGCTCTTATTACTTGGCTAATAATCAAATTTTGAAAAATTTTGTTGTTTGTTTCTTTTATTTGGTGAAAAATACAAAAATAGCTATTTTATTTAAAAGAAATATATTTAAAGATGCAAATTTTGGAAGAACGCCACATGAATTGAATTGTGTAAAAAGAAAATTTTATTGAAAGAATTTTTTTCTTTTATTTTCAAAACTTTAATCTTATTTGCATCATTATTCTCCCCGAATACAAATTGCAACAGAATGTTCCTCTTGTATCCTAACTCGAGTATTTTCTACAAAAAGGTTTAATGTGGCTCTACCCTAATTGGTCTCATAAGGTTCACTATATGGTGGGTTTGAATAAATTGCTCCTCACATCATCATCTATTATAGACTAGTAAGGCATCATGATCTTTATCCATGATAGTCTACAAATGGAAAGAGTTCAATTTGAGTGGGAATATTTCACTTGCCATTAGAGAGGTTATCATTTTACGAGAGCATAGATACTGTACTCATTTCTAAAGGGTGGAGCACAGGTATAAAGCTCATGCATGAAATTAATGTGCTATGTGTGAATAAAGGAACATGACATCACAAACTTTATTTTAACTGCCTTACAATTTATCAAGAATAATATATACAAAACATAAAATAATAAATAGATATAACATGATTAAAATGAAATAAAAGTGATTTTGCCTTTATTATTATATTATCTAAAAATATAAAATCAAAATCAAAGAAATTAAAGTTAAATATCAATTAAGACCATTTAATCAAAATTAAGAATAACACAAAATTAATTTTGGTTTGACTCTAAAAAAAATCCCTAGTGGAATCATCAATCTATTATAATAGTTTTAGGGATCGTTAGATGAATTTTTGGTAAAAATAAAAATAAAAGAAGTCGCCACCAATCATTTTTTGGTTAGGTGCGATTGACCACTTATTAAAACTTATCATTTTAATAATATTTTAAAATTAATTAAAATTTATTAAAAAATAATTTGTAGGTTTATGAAAACAAGATCGGATTTGAGAGTATGGTTATGCATGATAAAGGATTAGCACCCCCAGCATCTCTTTTAAAATCAGTATCAATTAATCATTTGTTATCCTTTAATCATGACAAAAATGGTCTTAGTCTTGGTATTTAAAAATAATTTTCTTAATTTCTTATTGAAAAAAAAGAAAAAAATCATTTTGCTTTGTTTATTTATATATATATTTTTTATCTTTTGCATGAAAACTAAATAAAAATCTTGTGTATTAAAACTTCCAAAAAATGCTCAAGTAATTTGGTTATATTAAGAGAAACTTTTTCACTTAGGGATTACTTAAAACTTATTACTCAAACTTATTAAAAATTTAATTCTCGATGATTCATATTTATTTTCAAAATCAAAATTTATGGTATAATTAACAAAATGATATTTATAATCTACCTCAAATAATATTTTCTTTTTATAAAAACTTGTTTTTTTTATCTTTTTATTGAGTTTTTTTTTTTGTTAGAAAAGGATAGACGAAAATCTTTATAAAAAATTATTCTAAGTGCTCCAATACTTTGGTGGAAATTTAGAAAAATCTTCTTGTCTAGAGATTCCTAAATACTCATTACTTGGACTTTTTTATAATCTCATCTTCGAAAATTTTCATTTTTGTCCTTTTTTTATTTATAATTTTAAATATTGATTAATGCAAAAGATATTCATGTATTATTTATAAATAATTCCATTATTATTAAAAAGATTCATTTTTTCATATTTTTTATTTATCTTTTTATTATTCTATTTTTATTTATTTTCTTTTTTTATTATGAAAAACTTTGTATTGATTTTTTTTTCTAAATATTTCATTACTATGGCAATTTTTTGAAAAAATATTCTCCTTTAAAGATTTTAAGGACTCGCTACTTGAATTTCCTTAATATATCATTATCAGAGATTTTCATTCTTATTATTATTTTTTATATTATTATTTATCATATTTTATTATTATTTACATTTTTTTATATTTTTCATACACATTTTTTTAATTTACTAGTTTTTAAACATCAATTTTCCTATTTCAAAAAATGTATTTTTATTCTAGGTATTTAAAAACGTAAATATGCATTAATGAATAATTTTAAAAAATAAAAAATAAAAAATAAAAAATAAAGAAATTTAGCAAAAAATGGCCAATTAATGTTAGTCAACTACCTGGAGGTGGTTTGACCGTTTGAAATGATTTTCTAGCGGTTGGGAGTAGTTTTGGGTATGGTCCAACATCGATTTGATAGGTTTTTAGCGGTTCAAAGTTAGTCTAGTTGGTCTAATAGCGGTTCGATTGGATCGATTTAGAGATAGGCCAATCTGATGGCAACAATTGCTTATTTTAGGTTAGGTGTGCGGACCTCGAATCCAAGTCAGGTCCACGTGTAGATCTACCCCTTAAAATGGCATTGCTTTTCTCTTTTGTCTTTACTATAAAAGAACATTTTTTTCTAACCATTTCTTTCTTTCTTCTAAAAAATAACTTTATCAAAAAATGCATCGACCATTTTCAAACCTAGAAATTGGTCAGTGACCATTGCATCAACTGCCATCTGCCGTTTGCCAGCCATTGGCCACTAGTCATCGATGTTGGTTTAAACCCAAAATCCACTGACATTTTCCTTTTTTTTTTTTTTTACCTTCTTTCCCCTTTTCAAACTAGTTTTCCCTAAAAACTACCAAAAAAGGCTAGATTTGCTTAAATAAATTATGGCTTTAACAAAAAAAACTCCTTTTCGCCTCACCAAATACCACTGTTTGACTATGTCATTCCTCTTCCTTTAGCCTTCCTTTCCCCCAATTTTCTAGAACCAAGCCTTCTCAAAACTCTCTAAATTAAAGCTTAATTTTATTTTTTTTGCTTGTTTTGTCACTATGTTCCATTTTTCAAGGGATGTAATTTTTTTTTTTTGGTGTGATTTTTATGGATTTTTTAGTGGTTAAGCCAAATGGGTTTTTGGGTAGCTTGGGTTTCTAGGTAGCTTAGGTTTTTTCTTTCTTGTTTTTGTGGAATGGTTTTTTATGTGTTTTCTTGTTTTCTGCAAGGAGTGGTCACAGTGGCATAAGGTGTGGTGGTGGTTGTGATGGGATTGTATTTTTTTTTATTGGTATGGGTGGAATAGGCCTAGCTTTTTTAGCATAAGCTTTTAGTTTTCTAGTTTTTGATCTTCTTAGTTCTGTTGGTTAAGGGAGGTTATGGACTATCTAGTTCTTTTGGTGAAGGCTAGTAGTGGAAGTGGGAAAGACTAGGATTCTGGTCTGGGGTTGATTTTGGTTGATTAAGATAGAGTGCCTATTTATGAAAATTTTCTTTTCTCAATTGTCTTGTTGCCTCCCTTTTTTGTTAGAATTTTTTATTCTATTTAAAAAGCTCAACTAGAAAGGATCTTAGATTTTTTGGGATTAAGATCTTTCATAAGGGAAGAAATGCAACCAATTTTCTATTGGAAAGTCAAAGTTCGTATGGTTTGGTATAGTGCTAATGTACAACACCATGATGAATTTTTTTTGTTTGTATTATTTTTTTATTTTCAAATTTAAAAAATATTAATAATTAAAATTTAATAAATTTGGGCTTAAAAGCCTTGGGCCATACAAATGGATTTTCAGCTTTTAAAATGAATTAATTTGGACTTTGGACGTTTAGCCTAATTGACTTAAATTGAATTGGATCCAATTTGATTCATGCAATCGAACGCACTTGAGCCTAAATAACAATCCCAATTGGGATATCCGAACAGATACGAATTGTAGTCTATTTCAAATAACTAGGATAGAATTAGGTGTCAACAAGAATTTATACAAAAAAAATCTTAACTTGTTTAAAACATGCATTCATGGAATGCAAATAATTTTAATCAAAATTTTTTATGCTGAACTAACCTTGAAGGGTAAAACTCTGAAATCATGATAAAAAAGAAAAGAGAATAGTTAACAACAAAGGTTGGGAGTGATCCCAATGTTTGTATTCCAATGCTCAAGTCAGTGGTTGATTTAGAAGAGAAATAGGAAAGAGAAAACAAGAAATATGAAAAGAACAAGAAATATGAAAAGGGTAAGATGGTTAAAAGATACTTGGATAGTGCTATTTATACCTATAAAGTGTGGGTTTCGGGCAGCCTAGGTTGCCTAAGGTTAGTCTTAAAGGATAGGGATGACCTGATAAGCCTAAGCTGACTTGGTAGTTGACTTTTCATTCAGGACATGACGAGTCAACACCTAGGGGTCTAACATGTGGACTTGATGAGGTGGCCAAGCTGACATGGACCAAGAATTTAGGTTGACTAGACACATCAATTTGATCGAAAAGTTTAAAATGCCCTTGGCTATCTGTTGACTTATACTAATAGGAGAAAAAGTGTATTTTACCATTTGGACCTAAAGTAGCCATAACATTTTGTCCCCCCATTGAGAAATCTAAGGTGTTAGACTGACGACCATGAATTATACCAATTTGATTTATCGTAGGTGAGACCAAACTAGTAATTAAGCATGAGCTTTGAAAAATTGTATATCGATGATTATTCCAACCTTATTTGTTCTAGGTGGTGAGTGGCAGATGAGGGTAGCACTGATCAAGTCTATAATGGTGTTGCCGATATGGGTTAATGTAATTGACATTGTATTTTTTGATATTTACAATTCATTAATAATCTCATTATCTTGATAACTAACATGAAACTTGTAACTTTTCTTTAATGTTGACCCATGAGGAATGTAATATGTTGTGAATGTGTGGTTGACATGGCGTTGTGTTACTTTGAACAATAAAGTTAGCATTGAAATGGCTAAGATGCCCTTCATGCAAAATTCATTTAAATCTAATCTAGTAATGATAGAGAAAATTTTGTAATTAAATATATGAGGGCTGAAAATACAAAGGGTTATCTTTAGTAACCATTATGATGACATGGCTTAATTTGGGACATCCATCTTATTTTTGAGTTGGCTATATAAAGGGCCCTCTAAGGCCTCAATTTTTCACTTCCCAAACTTCTAGCTCTTAAGCTGACTAGATTTAAATGACCTCTAATACTTTTAGCCATATTTCATCTAACCTTCTTACTTTCAAAATCTTTAATACGTTTCCTTTCTCTTTTATTATATATTATGATTCTAGCATGTCGGATAACTTTGGGGTAAAAGTAAGAGGAGGTTAGCTCAAACTTAAAGCTTTCTATTAAGATGATCTAATCCTCTCTATCTTTACAGGATGGGATTATCACCAAGCTTCTTACGAGTTAAATTTGGTTTCTATTAAGGGCCCAAAATAGATTGAGGACAATGCCTGAGCAACAAGAGAATAGGTATATCATGAGATGGATCAGCTCTTTACTGTAATTGATTTTGACCTCTAGAATCTTTTAGTCCCAATAGTTGTGGTTAATATGACTTCTCCGATTAACCTTTCTTTTTCTTCCTCTGCTCTCTTTCTTGATAATCCTCATTCTTCTTACTTTCTAACCTTTTTTAGCTTTCTTTTTCTCCTAATGATCCAATAATCAATGCTTAAAGTCAACTTTGACTCATTCTTTGAGTCCGATGAGTCTTTTGATTGCTTTTCAACTTCTTTTTCCTTTAACGTAATGGAGTCCCTACCCTATTTAGATTAAGGGACCTATTCCCTTTTCAAAAGCCAAGCAGACAAGTAATAAGGCTTTTGGAATTGAGCAGGCTTAGAGCTCTAAATAGGGTGAAAGGTTTGACCACATCAAGAAATGGGTGTGTCATAATATATAGATTTGTAAATCTATAGCTAGACTTAACAAATGGATGGAGTCGCCACCAATCTTTTTTACTAGATGTGATTGGCCATCTAAGGAATTTATCCTTTTTAAGGAACTCCTAAGTTTGACAAAGGGTCCCTAAAAGAACAAGTTTAAGTCTACTAACTAGAATAGAGTTTGAGAGTTCGATTACATGTGAGGAATGTTATAACACCCCTACATGCCCATCCAAAGGATGATACCATATTATTTTAAATTTATCCTAAAGTCTTGGTTCTAATGGTTTATAATTTTTATGTTGAAATATTGGAAATAATTTATAAAATTCTTCATCAATCTGGTAGAACTCTTAAAAAAATATTTCCTCACCTCAAGAGTATTCAAGAATCCCATTTGATATCTTGAGAGGCTCCGTCGTCTAAAAAAAGTTTATTTATTTTGGTTTTTCGTCAAAAATATATCTAATTATTCCATAATTTGGGCTAAATTAGAAATATTTTCTCCTTTGAATTTCTAAATTTTTCACCATTTGGGTCAATTTAGAAATATTTTCTTTTTTACAATTTCTAAAATTTCCACCATTTGGGCCTATTTAGAAATTTTTTTATTTCTTTTTTTTTTGGGAAAGAAAATAATGTGACAATTATTTTTATTGAAATTTCATTTAAATTCTTCCACCATTTGGGACAAATTTAAAGAAAATTTCTCACCTAAAAATTTTTTAGGAATTTATCATTTGAAATTTCTAAGAATCTCATCATTGGATAATTATCAAATATTTTCATCCAAATTTTGAAAAAGAATACAATTACTTTTATTGAAATTTTCATCTACATTATTCCACCATTTGGGACAAATTTAGACAAAATTTCTCACCTAGAGATTTCTTAGAAATTTATCATTTGAAATTTCTAAGAATCTCATCATTGAATATTTTGTATTTAATTTCAAAATTTTATATTTTTATGTTTTATATTTTATGTTTTCATTTTTTTGTTTGAAAATAAACATTAATTATTGTTATTGAAATTTTATCTAAATTATTCCACCATTTGGGACAAATTTAGACAAAATTTCTTATCTAGAAATTTTATAGAAATTTACCATTTAAAATTTTCTATAAATTCCATTGTTGGATAATTAATATTTATTTTCAAAATTTATTTTTTATTAAATTAAATCATGCAAAAATAATAAAATAAATAAATAAATAAACAAATAAACAAATAAATTAAATAAATAAATAAACAAAAAATACCAAAGAATGGCTCGGTTTACGGCTAGAATCTGGCTTGCCTTGAGACAGAAGCAACGGCTCGAGAATGCGGCTTGGGCATGGCTCGACTTGGCTTAACTGCAGAAATTGACTGGGATGCAAGTCACAAAAGCGAGTTGATGCACGGACGTGGTCACTTGCTAGAAAACGCGCGGATCCTGGGATTTATTTAAATGACAAAACGACATCACTTTGCAGTAGGTATATAAGCCTGAATCTCAGCTCTTTTACCAAAATTCCTCTTCCTCCTCTCTTCTCCTCATTTTGTTTCTCTCCACTCTTTCTACAAAATCCTAGAATCCAATTGAATGTTCTACCAAAAACTAAGAAAAGCTGTCAGAAACTGGAAATACATGTTGGAAAATATGAATTTCGCCAAAACATTCACTAGAATCTGGAATTTTTTCCAAAAATTTTTTAGAAAAAAAATCACAAATTTTTTTTTTAAATTCCTAAAAATCCTAAGACTGCTTCTACACCTTCTAAATACCTTTTTTTTTTTTTGTATTTCCTATGTATTTAATTTTTGTGTATCTTTCTGTGTTGTATGATCTATAGGCTTTTGATCAGTGTCAATTTATAAAACAAATTAAGAGAGTTCCTAATTAACTTTAAGTCCTTCCTTTGATTGGATTTCTACCTTATCCTATACATGTCCAATTCAACCATGATTTTACCACCAATCCAATCCATGACAGAACCTTTTTCTATTTTTTTTAAATCACTATCTCCTAAAATAATAATTAAAATGAAAACTCAGAATAATAAAATAACAAATAAAAAAATTTAGGCCAATTTGCCCCAATTGGACCAGGCCCAATGGCTTAGGCTTAAACCCTATTGGGTCAGGCTCAATGGATTTAGGTGCGGACTAATTAGGGTGTCTATAGCTGCCTCTCTTTACACATTTTTTGTGAAATAAGAATTGTGCAAAGACGTTGACACTCAAGCAAAACTCAACTCGACATTTTAAAAAAAAAAATTAAACAAAACTCCTCTAAACAGAAGTTCAACGACTTTGAGAAAAAATATGAATGCTCCTTTAAATAGAGGTACCACAACTTTGAAAAATAAAATGCTCCTCTAAACAGAGGCACCATAACTTTGAAAAATAAATTGTTCCTCTAAACAGAGGCACCACAACTTTGAAAATATAAATGCTCTTCTAAACAGAGGTACCACAACTTTGAAAAAATAAATTGCTCATCTAAACAAAGGACCATAACTTTGAAAAAAAATGCTCCTTTAAACAGAGGCACCACAACTTTGAAAAATAAATTGCTCCTCTAAATAGAGGCACCATAAATCGTGTCTAAGGAATTTTAGGAGATTATGCCCGAAGGTCTTATAAATCATCCTAATACTAAGAGGTATCCTTTTCCAAGGATTAGAATTTTACCTCATAAGCTTCTTATCAAACGAGAATTTGAAACTTTTTTATTACAAAGTCTTCACAACTATCTTTTCCATGTGAGATCTTGGCATATCCCTACTTTTTAACTTCATGCACTAAACCTTCTCAAATGCAATATATGCCATGCATTAGCTATGCAATGCATGATATGCAAATGCTGGTTAATTAATTCCTATTCAATTATGGTACTCAAGTTTCTCAAGCTTTTTCTTGGGCCCTAAACCTCTCAACTTTCAAGTGCAAAATCAATGTAACTCTCAATCATTTCTCTCATTTAATTCTCATCTTCTCTTTTTAAAGAAATATTTTTTCAAATTCAATGTCCTTGTCAAGAACTGAACATTTCATATTTGCCTTTATCACTTTCAATCTTTCCAATGTAATGTAGAAATCTTTCATGCCATTATTCATTTATCAATCATTATTCCAATCTCGAAAAGTAAGAATGCATTCACACATTTCTTCCATTGCAAGGTAGTAAAGAGAATTAGTAAGAATGGCTAAGAAATAACCAACAAAAAGAGAAATACAAAGAATAAACATCTTTTATTAGCAAAAATGAAAGCACAACTTTGGCCAGTGTGACAAGAAAAGAATTACAAAGATGGGTATAGGGAGACAATAAACAATCAAACAATCATGATAACATATCTCAAAGCCTTTCTCGAAAAACTCAACCACTTGATGCCCTTA
Organism: Durio zibethinus; assembly: GCF_002303985.1. Next base: position 10,837,832 of record NW_019167993.1, on the reverse strand, counting down.
ACAATTTAGAGCTCATCAGAACATGCTAGCCTTTATGCTAATAAATTTCAAATTCGATGCTGTATTCCTCTTATCTAAGTCATCTTTTCATGTTTTCAACTTAGATAAACCCCCTTTTGACCTAAACTGCCCTTTTCGGGTTTTTGACTTAAGTCTTCCTTTTTCCACTTTTCATTTTTCTCTTTTTTTTCTTTTTTTCTTTTTTTCATTTTTTCATTTTTTCATTTTTTTCTTTCTTTTTCCTTCAAGCATGTACTTCTTCACAGCATCAAAATTTATTGGATGAGGCAAATTATCTCCATCCATTTCAACTAATATCAATGCTCCATCTGAGAAAGTTCATTTTACTACATATGACCCTTTCCAATTTGGAGTCCATTTTCATCTATTATCATGCTAGTTTGAAAGAATTCTTTTCAAAACCAACTTCCCTTCTCGAAAATAACTAGGTTGAATGCTTTTATCACGAGCCCTCATCATTCTTCTTTGATATAATTGACCATGGCACAATGCTGTCAATCTTTTTTTCTCAATGAAATTCAACTGTTCATAGCGTTCTCGAATCCACTCAGCCTCTTCTAGTTTAGCTTCTTTTAGAACCCTCAAAGATGGAATTTCTATTTCCACTGGCAATACAGCTTTCATCCCATAAACCAAAGAAAATGGAGTTGCCCCAATAAAAGTGTGCATTTGATGTTCGATATGCATGTAGCACAAATGGTAACTTTTCATGCCAATCTTTATAGGTCTCGATCATCTTTTCAAGAATTCTTTTTATATTCTTGTTAGCTGCCTCAACTGCCTCATTCATTTTTGGACGGTATGGCACTGAATTATGATGCTTGATCTTATATTGCGCACATATTTCTTGCATCATTTTACTATTTAAGTTCTTGGCATTATCCAAAATGATTCTCTTTGAAAGTTCATATCCATAAATAATCTCTCTTTTTATTAACTTACAGACCACAGATTGTGTTACACTTCCTAATAATGCTACTTTCACCCATTTCGTGAAATAATATATCATCACAAAAATAAAATTATGTCCATTAGAAGCCTTTGGGGTGATAGGACCAATGACATCTATGGCCCACATAGAGAATGGCCAAGGTGGTACCAAAACATGTAAAGTAGATGGTGGAGCATGAATTTTATCAGCATAGATTTGACACTTATGACATTTTCGAGCATAATTAATATAGTCACTTTTCATCATCAACCAATAGTACCCAACTCTCATGATCTGTCTTGCCATCATATGTCCATTGGCATACACCCCACATATCCCATCATGCACCTCTTCAATTATTTTTTTTGCCTTATTCTCATTTATGATTTTAGTAAAATTGTCTTATTATATTTAAAAATTAATTTTTTATTTATTCCAAAATTTGAATTTTTTTTCTTTTCTTGTGAAAGCAAATTAATTTTTTTAAAAAAATCATTTTATTTTTATTGGATTAATATGAAAATGTCTTAAGTATCAAGATATTTCTTTTACTCTCTTATATGTAGTTAGAGCTTTAAAAACATTTCTAACTTAAAGGTTTTCTAATTGCCGTACAAAACCTAGATAATGCCTTACATAAATGATGACCATCGAGAATCCTCTTATACTTAGGCGAAATCTCGAAAGTTATCTTTACTTGAGATGTCATCTTATTCAAAAATATTTTTCTTTGGAAATTCATTTTCTGAAAACATATGGATGGTATATATGAACATAATAATAATATGGATGCATGAAATTTGAATATGAAGAAAAAATTATAAATGCATGACAATTTGAGAATGCATGTAACAATAAAATGAAATCAGATGCAAATGCATGAATGGGGCCAAAGTTTGGTTTTAGGCTTTGGGAAATTGGTTTAGGTCTTTGGGGTGTAAGGTAGGTTAAGGGTCTAAATTAGGGTTTGGGATTGGGTTTAGGGTTTAGTATTTAGTTTAGGTTTTGGGATTAGCATGGGGTTCTTAGGGTTTAGTTTAAGGTTTAGGTTAGGGTTTAGAATTTAGGTTTAGGGACTAGGTTTTAGGTTTGGGGTTTAGGGTTTGAGTTTTGTTTAGGTTTAGGGTTTAGGTTTTAAGGTGTAGTTTAGGGCTTGGGATTTAAGATTTAGTTTAGGATAGTTTAAGTAGGGTGGATGATTGGGGTTTTAAGGTGTAAGGTTTAGGGTTTGGGTTTAGGTTTGCTATTTAGATTTTAGGGTTTGGTTTAAGGTTTTGGTTTTGGGTTTGGTTTGGGGTTTAGAGTCTTGGATTTGGTTCAGGGTTTGGATTTGGGGGTTTGAGATTTGGGTTTTGAAATTTGAGATTTGGAGTTTAGGATTTAATGGAAAATGTATGTGACAAGAATAAATTACTAGAATGCCATTGGTAAAAATGTAAATATTGATGCATGAAAAATGCATGACTATGGAACAAATTTATTAAAAATTTAGGCATTTTTAAATTACACTACACACTAAATATGCATGCAACAACATGATGAAAATGAATCAAACACAAAGGTTTCAAAGAATGTAAAAGACATGTTCCACCACTTTTTTTTCTTTTTTGAAATTTATGCAAATAATCATAAATCTCCAAAAAGACTACTAATCTATCATTTTTATTCATGGAAAGTTAAATAAAAAACATTGAAAACTTGAAGAGCAAAACAAGAACACATGCAAACATATGGGAAAGAAACAACATTTGGTCATTTTACAAAGAACAAGTTTTATCCAAGCATGGGAATGACTTGGTTGAATACTCCATGGCAACGTCAACAATCTTCCATGATTTTATTTACTCAAATCATGCATCAAAACCTAGTAATACCATAATATAAAGACATTTTTATCATGCATGGAATTTCATCAAACATGTAACAAACTAAATAAAGAGGAAACCATGAAAACAAACACAAAACATATACCATTAAACTAATCAAAATTCATGCAAATAATAAGTAAACTAACAATTTAATCACCATGAACATCATTAGAAGTGAGAAAAACCCTTAAAGAGAACTAAAAAGAGGTTCGACCATGGTGGAATGGTACTTGGCCGAACCTCCAAATGGCTAACAATGGTGGATTTTGTTTTATGTTGCTTAATCCTTTTAGCTTCAATCCAAAATATTAGTGAGTTGGATGGAATCTTAATTCAAGCTTGGATTAAAGAGATGAAAAACTATGGATTTTCTTAAACAAAATAGAAAAATTAAAAGATAAATAATATGAAAACAATATGAAATGCAATGGAATGTAATGAAATGCAAAGGAAAATGCTAGTAGGAATTATACCTCCATAAAGCACTCTAAGAATTTTTTTTCTCTACTATTTTACATGAATTCCCTAACGCTTTAAAATCGCAAACCTTAATTCTAAGCCATATTAACTCCAAATGGTTGTGAATTTTGAAAATTAACCCGATTTCTTCCATATCGATTGATTTTGACCAATTTTGACTTTGTTGATCATGTTTGACTAGGTTTGACCTTAGAGCTTTTAGGTCAAATTGGTCTAAATCTTGATTTTGAAAACTTGTCAAAGTTAAAAAAATTATAGTGGATTTGAATCGAGTCGAATTCTAAAAGCTTCATAATTGGCTAGATTCTACCTAAATAAAATGAGATCTTTACAGGTTTTTTATGATGATTTCTTTTTGTTTGATTAGTCGAAACTACTTCATTCAAGAAGAATGAAGCCCAACGTGGATGTCAGTAGACTTGTTAGTAGAATAACACATTGTAGAAAAATAAATTAATCAAAATGTAACTTTTGTATTTATGTGATTGGCTTAAAAGTGTGATTTAGTTGATATGTACATATGTGCTGGCTTCATAGCATAACTTCAAAGAATTTTTAGAAGTTTTTTCAAAAATAAGTATTAGTATCAAGCCAAGAGCTTGAAGCGACTTTTAAGAGCATGCTTTTTTTTCTTTTTTTTAATTTTTTTATACTTTTTACCCAAACTATTTTCCTCTGTTTCCCCAACTTCCTTGATCTTTACCTTGAACTAATCACTGTTTTGAGATTTCTTAACTTTGGTCAAACTATTAGTCTGCTTCATATTCCTACATTTGATGGTTGTCATATAACATTGTCATACCATGGATTGGTCTTTTATGATCTCTCCAACCTCATTAGGCATCAAAAACTTAATCTTTAGATAAGGAGCTAAGCCAATAACTCTCGTAACAGATTAGCTAAGTCAGCCCAATATCATGTTGTAGGCCAAAAGGACATCATCATCATAAATTCAATAACCGAGGTAACATTCTTTGGTTCTGTGCCCAATGAGATTGATAATCTGATAATTCCCTTAACTAGCATCTATTTATTCTTAACGCCAATTAGTGTAGTGGTGAATGGCTTCAACATCTCCCAGTTATGCCCATTCTCTACATTATGGCATAGTACAAGATGTTGGTTAAGCTCCACAATCAAATATGATCATTCTTATCACATGATTATAAACCATAGCTTGGATCACAATAACATCATCATAAGAAAATTGGAACCCTTCTAAATCATCTAAAATGAAGGAGATTGACTTGTCCTTTTAGCTTTTCTATTTCTTAATCGAGGATATAATAGCCATTACTATCCTTTGGTCCAATTTGTTCTTGGTTGAGGTTGAAATCTCCTTCAGTGATCATTTTATTATCCTTGCAATGGGCTTATTGTCTAAATTATTCCTTTCATTTTCTTCCTATTTGACTTTTTGGTTACCACACCTTAATTTTCTTTCCTTTTTCTATTTTCATGGTTCCTTTATGTCATTTTATACTAGTATCTTATTCAAAAACTTTTTGTTCTTTGCCATTATCTTCTTTAGTTCACAAACTTGCCTAACTGACCTCTTCTAATTAGATTCTCAATTTCATTCTTCAAGTTGATGAAATCTTCAGTATTGTGACCATAGTCTTTATTGAAAACGTATCTTTTTTTTCCAGATATATTCTAATGTTTTGTTTTAGTGGATTTGGCCATCTGAGCTAGGGGTCTTTTTAATGTGTATCAGAATCCTCTTTCAAGAGGTATTTAGTGTAGTGCAATTGCTATGTTGTCGGTTGCTTTTCTCTTATGGGGCATAGCAAGCCAAAAAAAAAAGTTGAGCCTCTCTCACCTCAACTACTTTTCATTGTAGCTTCATCACTGATATACTTTTTTACGATGAGTAGAACATTGGCTAAATTTTTGGTGGCTCTAAGGAGAGGGTAAGCTTGAAGTGGTACCTTTTATTGCTTAATCCACTAGTCAGAGCAGCTACATTGCAGCTTGTTTTAAATCTTTAACCTAAAGAGCCTTAGCATTAAAACACGTGACATACTCTTTTAGAGATTCATTTTAACTTTCATAGATTGACATTAAGCTCAATGTAATTTTTTTTATTCATCAGTTACTAACGACTCTAGATAAAAGAAATGGTTAAGTTGTTTAAATGTAATGATGGACCTTGGTCCCAAATTGCAATACCATTATTGATATGCCTTTTTAACTATAATTGCCAATCTTTCGTATATCAGAGCTTTGTCAACCCTTTACATCATCATGTTAATCTAATAAAGCTCTAAATAATAAAAAAGGTTAGATGTACCATCATAATCTCTAAGGTCGGCATCTTAAACCCCTTCAATGGCATTGCTCAATTGATCTCCTCGATAAAGGGAAAAATTCTAGAAATTTTAGCTCATCGTCAAAAGCAATAGCCTTGTTCTTTAATTCTTTCTCTATTGCATGCATTCGAGCTTCTAGGTCCTTATTTGGTTGAGGTTTCGAGGTGGCTTGTTTGGATTTTTAAGTAGTGGCTTGTGTTAAAGTATGTGTGGGGTAATAGGTCATTGAGGTGGCTTTTTCCTTATCACCTGATATCGATAAAGCTGTAGTGTTATCATAACTCAGTAATTTTTGGACATGCGGGTTTCTTGAAGTGGTCGAGTTAGGTGCCTTTGGAGTTGTAAGTGGGGTAAGGCTTTGGAAAATTTCTTTAAGGGATTAAAGTTGTAGGGTCAAGGCTTGGAATTGGTTCATGGTAAGGTTTGCTATTATCGTAAGTCAATCTAGATTAGACTGGCTAAGTTAGGTATATGTTCCAATAATAGTCATTTCTCTTTCCTTAATGGCTCTCTTTCTAGATGACATCTTTAGTTAAGCTAATATGAAGAATACCTCTACCTAATGCTACAAATGTTTATGCTGAATTAACTTTGAGGAGTAAAACCCTAAAATCACAATAAAAGAGGAAAGATAGCGGTTAACAATAAAGGTTGAGAGTGGTCCTAACATTTGTACTTTAATGCTTAAGTTAATGGTTGATCTAAGAAATAAATAAGAAAGAGAAAGCAAGAAATATGAAAAAGGCAAAATAGTTAAAAGGTACCTATATGGTGCTATTTACACTTGTAAAGTGAGGGTTTTGGGCAACTAGGTTGTTTGAGGTCAATTTTAAGGCCTAGGGATTACCTAGTAGGCCTGAGCTGAATTGATAGGTGACTCTTCACTCAAGACTTGACAAGTCAGCACTTAGGGGATCCAACATGTGGACTTAATGAGATGGATGAGTTGATATGAAATCGTGAATTCAAGCCAACCTGACACTTATGCTTAGTCGAAAAGTCCAAAATACTCTTGGTTGTTTGCTAACTTACATTAATAGGTGAAAAGTCCATTTTGCCCTTTGGAAATAAAAATACCCTTAACATAAACCATCCAAGCTAATCCTGTTCTTATATTGAAATAAAAAAAAAAATTAAGTTTCTATTCCTAATATTTTTAGGAAAAATGAAGAAAAACTGTTAACCACATCATATATAAAAAAAGAGAGAAAATATATGCTAAAAACACCTTGAAACAAATTGTTTGTCACTAACATATACAGTAAAAAAATAACCTAATAAACTAAAATATATATGAGAAATCTGGCCATATCTAAAATAAAAAATAAAATAATTTTAAAATTTTAAAAAATTACCAAATCTAGCTAGAGTCAATCTTTGCATGATCGAAAAAATATGAGATCAAATAAATTTATCCCTTTCCAATTAAATCTTCCTATAATCTCTTATCTCACTCATTCTTTCATTTTTCTCTTTTTTCTCCTTACTCCCTTACTTTCATTTATCTTCAAACTTCTTTATTCCCTTTTGGTATCTTTTTTAATTTTTTTTATTAAGAAAAAACTTCTTCACTTGCCCTTTTTTTTTCTTTCTCCTTTTCTTACCATTTTCTTTCTTTATTTTTTCTTCATAATTTTTGAGGTATTTTTCAAACAAAAAACTTATAGCCAAAAACTTCCTTCCTTCCTTTCCTTATCTCTCCCTTTCTCATCTTTTTCTAGTGTGTTTGGTTCACAAAATACAATAGATGGAGAATGGAATTAGTTTTCTACGAAAATAGAAAATATGAGAAATAGAATAGTATATGTATTATAAAATTTGGTTCATTAGAATGGAATAGATGTGCAATTAGTATTAATATGTATGGGTAATTCAAAGAATATTGATGGAATTAGTTTTAAAATCCATTTTACCATTGTAATTTATTATCAAAATTATTAATTAATAAAATGAACAAAATATTAATAATAATTTACTATAATAATTAAATATATTACTTAATACTAAATATTAATATTTTAATTAATATTATTTTCATAAAATTAAATATTAATTAAATCTTATTAAATTTAATTAATAATATTTAATATTAAATTAATAATATTCTATAGTAATTTAGTAATATTCAATATTAATTTAATATTATTCAATTATTATTTAATATTATTAATATTATTTGATAAAATTAAGTACTATTGAACAAAATTAAATGTTAATTTCATATTTAATATTATTTCAATAATATTTCATATTGATTATTAAATATTAATTTTAATAATATTTTAATATTAAATATTAATTTAAAAATATTTAATATTTAATATTATTTTAATAATATTTTCATATTAAATATTAATGTAATAATTTGTAATATTATTTAAATTAATTTTACAACATTTTAAATTTTATTTTAATATTAAATATTAAATTAATATTTTTATATTTGGATATTATTTAAATAATATTTTCATATATTTTACACCAACTACTAACTTTGTAATATTTTAATAATATTTGAATATTACATATTAGTTTAATAGTATGTTTTATTTTAATATAAATAAAACAATATTTTAGTAATATTGAACAAATGCTAGCATATTTTATTATTATTTTTATATTATTTAAATATTGAATATTACTTTTAATAATTTTTTAAAATTTTATATTAAGTTAATAATATTTTAATATTAAATATTATTTTAACAATATTATAATATTAAGTTAATATTATTAAAATAATTTTATAATATTGTTTTAATAATAATTTATATTAAACATTATGTAAGAATATTTAGTAATATTTAATTAATTGGTAAAGTATTTAATATTTTTAATTATTTATTTAATTTAATTAATATTAATTAATTATCTAATTAAACGTTATAATTAAATATGTAAGAATAAATTGGGAAATAATTAAATATATAAAGATAAAATTGTCCATAAATATTTTTTCCAATTCTTGATGGATAAGGAAATGCAATTCTTAGAGGAGAGTAAAGAATTGCTATTCTTTATTTTCAAAGAATTGATATTATATGAAATAGCTATTCTTTATTAAAAAAATGAACCAAACAATAGAATAGAAAATTTTGGCATTAAAATGTTCTTTTATAAAATCTCACTTCAAAATTGTGTTTGAGCATAATTTTTCTTTTTTTTTTTTAATTTTTATGTTTAAGTATTGAACCGTTGCTTTGTTCAATCAAATTCATACTAGTTTGAAGTTCAAATACTAAATATTTTTTATATGAAACTCTTAGAAATTGACTATTGATATGCTCAATCAAATTCATATTAGTTTGGTTTGAAGTTCAAATACTAATTTATTTTTTTTTTCATTTGAAACTATTAAAAATTGAATTTTGATGAGTTAAAATCGATATCTTATTAACATAACATATAAATGTTGATAAATTTTTTAAAAAAATCAATTTATCTTATAAAATGACATGAAAATTCTAGTAAAATAATAATATACAGTCCCATGCCTTCTAGCCTAATGGCTAGGGAGTGCTAAAAGAGGACATTGAGGTCTGATGTCGAACCTCTCCCCTCCCTCAATTTCCAATATTAAAATATATATATATATAATTTTTTTTGTTTACAATTTAGATTTGAATTAAATTCCCATTAATTTTGTTTTATATACTTTGCATAGACTTGAAACCAACTCCATAGTACTTTATCTCTTAATATAAACCAATTAAGAGGCATTATCTTATGGTAAAAGATAATTATACCCTTATAAAAAAAATACCCTTAATAATTCTGTTCAATCAAATTCATATTAATTAGTTTGTTTGAAGTTCAAATGCTAAATATTTTTTCATATGAAACTATTAGAAATTGAATTTTGATGAGTTAAAATCAATATTCTATTAGCATGTCATATGAATGTTGATAAATTTTAATATTTAATAACTATGATTACACCATATTCATTATAAATAAAAGGCACAAAAAGCATATAAAATTAATACTACTTGTATATAATCATGTGTATAGAGATTTTTAAATATATTTAATTTTGAAAAAAGGGGTGAATTTGGATTTTTCTGTTTTGAACATTAGTGAATCAAAATGTTTGGGTTTTATATAAAAATATATTTCAAAAAGCTTACTGATAATTAATCAAAACACAAGCATTACATTAAGCTAAACAAAGGCTCCCAAGCCAAGCCAACAGGAATGTCCAAATCTAAGCCACGACTCAACCTGGATTCTTAAGACAACAAATTTTCTATGCAAAAGTAACAAATCTTTGTCTTAAAAGGAAAACTAAAGATACTTTAAAAAAATATTCCAAGTTATAAAGTCCATTCTTCTCTACTTTCAAACTTCCTAAGTTTCCATTCCACTCTGCAAAATGCTCTCCCTTTTCTCGATCGCAGTGGAAATTCTGTTACTTTTCACATTCTAAACTTCTTGCTTGATTCTAAGAAAAAAAGAATGAGGGGTCTTAAGGGGTAATCATAGAAAGTAAATATGATAATTTAAAATATATAATATAAAAATAATATGAAAAATAATATAAAAACAACATTATTCAAAATTTTAACAAAAAATAAAAAATTTGTTTTGGCATGAAACAAATACCATAGAAATACACAAATTATATCAGCTAAGATTACATTAATTATCATATCTAATAGGAAGGTATCCATTAAGTGAATGGAACTACACAAATTGACTAGGGATCATTAGGCGCAGCATGAAATGTAGAGATGTTGCTTTTCTTGTCATTTTTATAGTATTTTGGGTTGCTTTGATTGTTAACACTAGCTTTGGGTTTAACCAAGGAAACCCATTAAGGTAAACTTTTATCTTTTCTTTTCTTTTTCGGTTTCCTTTTATAAGCTTTACCCAGTTAATATTCTTGTTGAATCTCAAAATGTTGAAAAATCAACTTAATTAATTTATATAAAAACTGAATGATCAGATTTTGTAATCTAAGCTGAAAAAAAAAATAGCAAAATACCAATAGAAAAACTTGAAAGGATTATTTGAACGGACAAAATATTGTTGATTATTTAAATGATTTTGATACAACAAGGCCTTTAAACTTAACTGACATTATATTTCAAGCCAAATGAAATTTTAGCAGTTCCAACTTATGCCAATTATATATTTTAGTCAAGAAAAAAGGAGCCATAATGATGAAGCATTCACTTGTTAATAGAGAGGAAAACCATCTATTTTGTGTGGTAAGAAATAATAAAAAGTGTTGAAGGAAGGTGAAAGTGTTAAATAATAACAGCATGAAGTTTTTTTTTTTTTTTTAATTTATTTTAACTGCGTGTCATTTCTCGTAATATATTAAATTACTAATTAAATTGGTGTGACAAGTTTTAAAAGACACCAATTTACCAAATTCGAAAATTAACGAAGTTGGTTTATACATTAAGAAATAAAATCTAATATGTTTGAGGATAAAGTTTTAGTATTTGTAATTTATTTTTTTATCTTTAAGTTATGGTTTTTTTATATTATAAAAATCAATTTATCTTATAATATGACATAGAAATCCTAGTAAAATGATAATATACATAGTTTTTTCTTTAAAAATTAAGATTTAGATTTGAATTTAAATTCCCATTAATTTTTTTTTTATAGATTTTGCATAGATTTGAAAGGAACTTCATAATTTATCTCTTAATATAATTTTAATTTCGATGCAGATATCTAATATCTTTATGTATTGGCGTGTCAAATAGGGCCCCGGTAATAGGCAATGTTTAAATTGATTTTAGAAAAGTAGCAGCCTACTTTTGTTCCGAGAATTTCCAAGCAATTGCATAGCTTTTAATAATGTGAATCTTTTTAACTATTTTTTAATATTTTTAAATTTAAAAAATATATAATATTTTTAATATTTTATTAACAATTGTTTTCATATTACTACTTTAATAGAAAATATAAAAAATAATTTTTTTTATGATCTAGTAAATATTTTCAATATAAAAATCTTAACATTTTAATAATATAAATAATTTTAATGTTAGTAGAGATGACATGTTTTGTACAGTGATATATTATGAAAATTAATAAATCAATTACTTATTAAATAGACATACGACAACTCTATATATAATATTATTTTTGAAATAATACTTATAATTAAGTATTACTTTCATATAATTAATTAAATATTAAAATTATAATTATTAAATAATTAATTAACAAATTATAATATAATTATTAAACAATCAAACCTACACTCTATAATTTGAACCTAGAATCTTAATATTCTAGAATCCCCTCCATACTATTAAATCAAAACCACATTGATAGATAATAATTCTTATTTGAATAAATATTGTTTCAAGGTTCTAGGGTTTATTTATTTGTCCACTTTTATTTTGATTTAGATGACACAAAATTATGTATTTTATATATTTATTTTTATATTTATTTATTTCTTAATATTTTAAATTTATTTTTATATATTTTAAAAAAAATTTAACTTTAAAATTTGACATCAGTTTTATGAAACAAAAAATTAAAACTTTAATATAGTAAAATAAACTCAAATCAAAATTTTAATTAATTTCTGTTAAAATTAAATAAAAACAAATTATTTTGAAATATAATAGTACACATATATTTTTAAATACTTGTTATTCTCTCTATTTCATTACGTTTGTCTTTTATTAATTCTTTTGATCAAGCAAACACAAATTTGATAATTATTTTTATCAAAATCATAAACTCATAAATTTTTTAATCAAAACAAAATTTATAAATTTTGGATTTTAAACTTTTTAAACATAAAATTTTAATTTTACATAAAATTTTATAAAATAATGATTAAAATTAAATTTATTTGAAAAAAAATATAAATAAAGGCAAAAAGCACTATAGGGGTTTTGGTTTTTAGCGGTGTTTTTTTAACCGTTTAGCAACATTTATTAACGCCACTATAAGGTTGCGGCGTTTACGAAAAAACATCATGCAGAGTGCCACATATGTACACGTCGCGGTAAATAGCGACATTTTCGACAAAACGCCTCAATATTAGTGGCATTTATATCTAAAGCGCTGTCATTTTAATGACGTTTATATCTTTGAGATGCCGTTACTTTAGAGGCATTTGAATCTAAAAACGGCTCAATATTAGCGGCGTTTGTATCATTTAGTCGTTGTTATTTCAGTGGCATTTTTATGAGAAAAATGCCGTTGCATTGACAGTGTTTGTAACAGAAAAATGCCGCTACATTAGAGGCATTTGAATTTGAAAACGCCTCAATATTTACGGCGTTTGTATCTTTTAGGCACCGCTAATTCAATGGTGTTGTTATGACAAAAACGTCGTTGCTTTAGTGGCGTTTCTAGAAAAAAAATGTCACCTAACTAGCGGCATTTGCTGGAAATAGCGTCGCTACTTATAGTGGATTTTATGCTACAAACGTCACTAAATTATTTATTTAGCGGCATTGCCCAACACAAATGCCGCCATTATGTAAAAATATATATTTTTTAATTTCTTATAATAAAATTTATTTTCAATAAAGAGCTTAAATTTAGAAACTGAAATTAATATTAACTTCATTCACGTTTAAATATACATCTAATTAATACAAAGTTTAATAATTAGTATAATAACATTCAAATATTGTAAATACATTAACCAAATAAAAAATTAAAATGTATGAAGTGGATGACTACATACATTTTGCTGGCTGTCAATTGATGAAGAAAATTTTTCACCTTGGTCACTAGCGTGCTTAATAACCTACTGAATAATACCATACAATTTTTAACACTTCATTGTATGCTAATTTTTTATTTAAAAATTTTAAAATTTACTAAATATAATACCTGAGTTGATGGAGCACCAAGATCATTTCCTGAAAATTGTTGTTGCACAAAATTCATAAGATAATCGAATCAATCATGCAACTGCTAAAATTTTAAACGCTCTAGCTCCATTCTAGCACGTTCTTCTTCAAATTTGACATGCTCATGTTCTCTTTCTACTTCCATTTGCTGGAAACGTTGTTGCATAGTTTGCAACTCTCATCTTAATAATGAAATGTCTCACGAAGATTAACTTCAATCTTAGCAGCCATTTTCTCTTTCGCTTTCTCCTATGAATTTGTCATTTACAACTATCAAGTTTAATGATTAATTGATTATATGTTAAAAAGAGTTAATATTTACTTTATGTTAAAATAGATGATACAAATTACCATAATTTCTTATGTTTCGAAATTCATGTAAGATCCGTCTTTTTTTTTTGTGTTACGCAAAAAAGTTTCACACGTCCAATTGTACTGCCCATCTCATTCTCCTATACAAAAACATATGTTATTTGATAGGATACATATCAACCGCAACTTATTTATGCATATCAATCATGCCAATCAAATATTAAAATTTTGAATAACTTTAATCTCTTTTATTTATATTTTGGCCCTGTAATAACACAATAGTCTCAAATATACGCAAAGAATAAAAGCATTTTAGGTTTTCACACACATCGATCATGGAAACCAAATTCAACTATTTTCTCCCGGTTTAATATGAAAGATTGAAGCCTTTCAATATGTTGAAAGGCATCCAAAATTTATTTGTATATTCGCCTTTGATATGTAAAAATATTCTCAAACAAACATAACTGACAACTTTTTCTCCCATATCAACCATAGAAACCAAGTTCAATCAATCACACAAGCTTAATATCAAGTATTGAAGCAATCAAATGTGTTAAAATACAACAATAACAGCAACCAGATAATAAAGGATTAAATCTACGTAAACAGTAACTTTTTATACATATCATCTGTGTAACTAAGTTTAAAACTTTCAATAAGTTTAATATCATGTATTGAAACAATCAAATCTATTAAAACAGAACAATAAATGTTAATTTTCATATTTACCTTTTAACGGCAAAAAAAGTTCATTCATTGGAATAAGTTAATTATCATAAACTTACGATTTCTTTTTGCTTTCTTGAAAACTTTTTGATCCACTTGTGTGGCTATATTTCTGGTGCTTTTTGCTATAATCCCAATCTGTTCTCTTTCCTGTCATAAAAAATAATTGCGTATATGATAAAAATACAAATATTACCAACTGAAACCATCAAACACTTTCATTATTTAATTCTATTATAGAAAGTTATAAACTAGTACCTCTCATTTTCTTGAGAACCAAAATCTAACCAGTTATTCATATTGCCACCTAATCACATTACGGGGTAGATTTTGCATCATCGCCTCTATAGTAGTATTTCGATCGAAATACTTATTCTTCAAACTATGCTTATAATCTTTCCATTTCTTTCCCAATGACTTAAGCACTAATGAAGTTGGTATTTCAAGTACAAATCTTGACTATAATAATAGAATAAGAAAAGTTTGAATAAGTAAACAAAATGTAAAATAAAAATTTTGAATATATCTAATTAATTATACTAATACCTCAATAAAGTTTGACGCATCAGCCCTAACTTCTTCTGGAATATTATGCCATGTTTCATAATGAATAGGCAATTTCATTCCATTACGGGCTAGCATGCCTAGAAATCCAGCCAATAGTTGAGCCTCTTCACCAATTGGTTGCCTATCAGAGTTTGCAGACACTACAATACGCTCGTTAAGAGATAGTGCAAACAATTCCTTCAAAGTTGTTCGGCCTTTGGTCCTCCGTTGACTATTGGTATCAGCAGCAATAAATATAAAATATATTTGTAAAATCGTAATACTTTTATCATTATACTTGAATTCTAAAATTGGAGTATATCATACCTGCATTAAAATTTAAAGCATAATTAATTGATGGGGGTACTATCTAAACGTGGACCTCCCGTATTGCCAAATCCAACATCAGTTGAAGGGTTAGAGTGATAGAGTTAGATCTGAAGTAAGTTCATTTGCCTCCAAAAGATTCAGTCCATATCCAATATCTACAAGTGACGCAAACAGTTTTAAACTAATATCTTTGATAGGTTTTCTTTTCAACCTACTTCTCCGCATTATAGCTTACCTACATCATAAAAGTGAATATAGAAAAATGTTAGTTCATAAAATATATAAAGACGTTTTCAATTTAAGAAATCAAAACCTACAATGTATAAATAACATATCGATTTAATTAAATCAAAATATAATGTATGATTAGAAGACAATAATTATATAATAACGAATGTGACATTATTTACATACTATCATTTACTACATTATGTCTTAAACACTTGAATTACAAATTATAGGTGCACGGAATCATGGTTCGTAAATGTTTTTAGTAACATCTTCGCGGACCCACTGAGCGTAGGTATTGGAGATATTCTCATCCAAGTTTTGTTTAGCAAAAGGATAACATTCAGTTCCATGTTCAACATCATCTTTGGTATTTAACCCCATATCAAATAAGTCTTTAGGTGTGTTTCGAAGAACAACAAACCAACCCAATTCTTTTGGATCTTTAGAGTAAAATACTTATTTGACTTGAGATGAAAATACATAAAGTTCATCAATGAGTTATTGTCCAGTGTGAATTAGTCGAGAAAAATTCACAAGTGTAAATCCGTACTGATCTTTTTTAAGACCCCTCGTACTATTCACATTTGCCCAATCACACCGAAATAAGATAACTTTCCACTTGCCATAATAATTCAACTCAATGATATCATTAATCATGTCATAATAGTCAACATTTCCCTCTAAAGGGTTTATGCCCCTAGCACTAGCATAGCTAGTAGTTGATGAAGTCACAACAATTCTTGAATTTTGTGTACTTTAAATCTGGATTGAGATTTTATGTGAAATCTAAATCCATTGATGATGAAACCTTTGTATCGTTTCACAATCTGGTTCGAACCATGTGAAAGACACTTCACCTCTTCACTAACAAGCCTTCCACTCAAAACCTATAAAAGTGGAATAAATATATATATGTTAGTAATGTTATTTTTACCGTAAGCATTCTATGTAGATAAAAAATAATGGGAAGTATGGCATTACTTACAGTTACTCCTAACCATTCATGAAAGTTTTCAGTAAACAACTTATCAACCTCTCGAGGGTTTGATCATCAATAATGTGCAGGATCTCTCAAATTATTTTTATACTCACTATAAAGCATCATGATAAAGTATTAACACTAAAAAAAAAAACACAATAAATTATGCCTAATGTAATGAATAATTTCCTTGCTAAACAACTTACGTGTGAAACAATTCAATTGAGTCATGATGAAAAAGAACATATTGATGTACTTGTGCCCAAGATTTATCATCTAACTCCACCAATTCAGTTTTGCCTATGGGTTGTCCAAAACTTTGAAAAAAATAATTGTAGGTCGAGTCTGTATGCTGCATACCAACATTTCTCGAAGGTCTATTAAATCTCATTTCAACATCTTCTAAATAACGAGAACAAAATGACATACACTCTTTTACTAAATATCCTTTAGTAATAGAACCTTTCGGATAACGTTTGTTACTATAATAAAACTTTAACCTCCTCAAAAACCTATAGCATAAAACATTAGTCATATGTTATTTTAAGTAGATTGGCTTGATAATCAATAAAAACGTAATCAATCTATTAACAAATAATACATTTCAATATGATACATCCATCGATAATAAACCGACCCACCAACTTTTGCTTCATATGGAAGGTGGATAACCAAATGCATTATAATAGTGAAGAAGTTTGGAGGGAAGATCTTCTCTAAATGGCATAAAGTAATCATGGCTCGATCTTAAACTTTGTCAAGCTCTTCCACATTCATACATTTTTGGCATAGAGATTTAAATATGTTACTCAATTTAATTATCACAGAAGTCACTTGCTTTGACATTGATGAGTGTAAAGCAATTGAAAGTAAGTCTTGCATCAAAATGTGATAATCATGTGACTTCAATGAAGAAAGTTTTCGCTCCTTCATATTTACACATCTTGATATATTTGACGCATAGCCATTCAAAACTTTGATATTTTTCTAAACCTTGCAAAACACATCTTTTTCAACTGTAGAAATTCCAAAACAAGTAGCAAACAATCGATATTTACCATTAGGAAGCATCATCGGATGAAGGTCTGGGCGAATCTCTATATCAACTAAGTCAAGTTGACTTTTTAAGTCATCCTTGGATCTTCTATTCACATTGAGAATTGTCTTGAGAAAATTTTCGTCAATATTCTTCTTTATGTGCATCAAATCAAGGTTATGGCATAATAAATTATATTCCTAATAAGGCAACTCAAAAAATATACTTCTTTTTTTTTCACAACTCATACTCATTGAGGTCATCTACTTCATCGTCCTTTTCATCACTTTGAACATCAAGATCACCAACTTCTATATGACTATCACCAACTTGCGTAATACGAGGTCAGACACCTTCAAAGATGTCCCTCACTCTTTTCTTTGATGGAGTCATTTTTTCAAATGTGAAATTGATATCTTTTAACTTTGACAAGATATTAGACCCACTAATGGGTAAAGGTGACCTCTTCAACTCTTCAGTTCCATCACAAAAATATTTTTGAAATCTAAATCGATGATTATCATCTAACCATCGATGATATCCCATATAATAGAACTTTCTACCATTACATAACCACATCGAACATGTCTGTGCAACACAATGTGGACAAGCATAACGATATTTTGTACTTCAACCAGATAATTTCGCATAAGAAAGAAAATCATTAATAGTCCATAATAAAGCAGCATGCATATTGAAGTTCTCTGCTTTTGATGTATCATAGGTCTCAACTCCTTTCCACAATTACTTTAACTCTTTAATAAGAAGTTGTAAGTAGATGTCTATATCATTACCCGAATCTTTTTTCTCGAGAATTATCATAGACAATATAAATGACTGTTGCTTCATAGCAATCCATGGTGACAAATTGTAAGGAATCAATACAACTGGCTAAGTACTATAAGAAGTACTCATCATTTGAAATGGGTTGAATCCATCCGATGTCAGTTCAAGTATAACATTTTGAAGATCATATGCAAAGTCTAGAAATCTAGAATGAAATGACTTTTATGCCAAAAAATCTGTATGATGCCTTAATGATCCATTATTCATCCACTTCTCATGATGCCACCTCATTAAATCTGTAGTTTTAGAAAACATGTAGAGTCATTGAAGTCTTGGTATTAATAAGAAATAGTTTAAAACCTTAACAGGCTTTTTTTTAACACATACCTCATCACCATCATCATTCAACCTTTCATCGAGGTTTTTTTTTTACCCAACGAGAAATACCACACAAATGATAAGATTCTTAATTTTTTCTATCCCTCTAATACAACATGTAATCATTGGGACAACTATCAATTTTTTCATATCCGAGACCTAAATCCTTGATCATCTTCTTTGATTCCTTACTAGATTCAAAAATTCTTGCAAAAAGAAATATTTTTCTCATAAATTGTAATAAACTCAGAGAGTTTCCCATCCATCCATATAAGCATTTCAAGTGAAAAAGATGAACACAAAAAGATAACCTTGAATGCTTCGATCCCTCAAAAAGTTATTCATTCATCTCTTTAAGCCACTTATAAAATTTTGATGCTTCTCCTCTAGGTTGTTGGTCACGTACACCTATCCCAGGTTCACCAAATTCATGCATTTCAACATTGGACTGATTAAATCCTACATTTTAGGGAAAAAAATTATAAATTTTGGTTATGAATGGTAAAAGCATCTCGCAACATGCCTTAAATGTCATTTGCTATAAAGGGATCATGTTGGTGATGGGGAGCCTTTGATGTTGAAAGAATTGTAGTGGAAGACCTTGATGGTACAAACTCTATGAAAATACTAATTAACATATCCCGATAGAAATCTAATATAAATTAAATGCTCATAAATAACTTTACGCATTTGCCACTCGATATTAGCACATTACATTAGCACATTTCACATATAGGCATAATATCATATTATCTTCACTTGTATTCTCAAATGCAAAATGAAAAAAATTTTCCACTCCATCTCTGTACTCTTGACTTAATCTTGACTTTTGCATCTAACTCTTATCCATTTATTAGTTGCTACATTATCAGACCAAATGTATATAAAAAATTAATATGAAAATGAACATGTACAATTGCATAGTTTACTATGTTTTAAACAAAAGATAATAACAAGACCAATACTTACACAAAATGAAAACTCATTGTTGTGAAGTAATTTATCAGCTACCATATATTATAATTGTTAAAACTCTACTGCTAACGTAGACAGTACTCAAGAGTATTTGTACTTGAGGTTGACATAAGGTGAAATAAGACGGGTTTTGTAAAATTATTTTTCACTAAAAAGAAAATCACGAATTGCAAAAGCTAAAGGAATAGTCGAATGAAGTAAAAGCTAAAGTCAATAAGTTATGAATAGTCAAAATAGGGTTCTAAAAGATAATGTTCGAATACTAAAAGCAGAAGGAAAGGGAAAGTAAATTGTACTTGGTCTGGAAAGAGAAATAGTATAATAGTGAAGATGAAACTTGAAGTTGGTGATTGGATGCGCTAAGTTTGGGAAGATTTTTATTGGATAGGATTATGGAAGGCGTTTACTAATAAAAAATGCCAACAATAATTCCCTCCTAAATATTTTTTGAATATATTATAGGCGCATTGAACATATCGCCACACAAATTTTAACACTGTTATTGAAGGTGTATATCCAAGAAAAACGGCTTTAATAATTCTTATCACAGTTTGTAGTTAATTATTAAAGGTGGTTGCAGAAAAACAATGCCTTCAATAGTTTTCCTAAAAAAATTTTCTTGAATTATTAAAGACACTTTTATTATGAGATGCCTTCAATATACCACGATGGTAATGGAAGGCGTTTATTGGAAAAGACACCTTCAACATACTTTAAACTTAGAAATCCATTACTGAAGGCGCTTGTTAATAATAGACGCCTTCAAAATTTTCTCACTTAATATTTTAGGAATTATTAAAGGCATCTTTTACTATAAAATGTCTTTTATATACCGTCGCACAAATTGTAACACTGTTATTGAAGGCGTATATTTAAGATAGACGCCTTTAATAATTCCTATCATAGTTTGTATATAAATACTGAAGGCAATTTCAGAAAACAATGCCTTTAATAATTTTTCTAAAAACTTTTCTCGGATTATTAAATGTGTCATTTATTATAAAACACCTTTAATATACCACGATGGTAATGAAAGGCATTTATTAAAAAATGCCCCTTCAATATACCTTTAAACTTAGTAATCCATTACTAAAGGTATTTGTTAATAACAGACGCCTTCAAAAATTTTTCACTAAATATTTTGAGAATTATTAAAGCCGTCTTCTACCGTAAAATGCCTTCTATATACCACCACATAAATTGTAACACTATTATTGAAGGTGTATATTTAAGATAGATGCCTTTAACAATTCCTATCACAATTTGTATATAATTACTAAAGGCGGTTGTAGATAACAACGCCTTCATTAATTTTTCAAAAACATTTTTTTTATTATTAAAGTTTTTTTTAATTATAAAACGACTTCAATAATTTGTTATAAACTTTGGAAATCCATAATTATTGAAGGTGATTTTTTAGTGAAAATACCTTTTATAATTTTTAAGAATTAGAAAAGGAATTTTTTTTATAAGAAACGCCTTTAATAAGTTGGTTAGACAATTTTAAAGGCTTATAATTAAATGTGCCTTTTTTGTAAAAAAACACCTTCAATAATCTCCAATAAAATTTTCTCACTAAAAATTTTAGAAATTATTAAAGGCGTCTTCTACTGTAAAATATCTTCTATATACCGTGACACAAATTCTAACACTGTTATTGAAGGCGTATATCCAAGAAAGATGCCTTTAATAATTCTTATCATAGTTTGTAGATAATTATTGAAGGCGATTGTAGAAAACAATGCCTTCAATAATTTCAGTCAAAAAAATTTTTCGGATTGTTAAAGGCATCTTTTATTATAAATCACCTTCAATAATTTATGATAAAGTTTGAAAATCCATAATTACTGAAGGTGATTTTTTACTGAAAATGCCTTTTATAATTTTTAAGAATTAGAAAAGGTGTTTTTTTTATAAGAAAGACCTTTAATAAGTTGGTTGAACAATTTTAAAGGCTTATAATTAAATGCATTTTTTTTTATAAAAAACGCCTTCAATAATCTCCAATAAAATTTTTAAGTGATTATTGAAGGCGTTGTTCTATGGAAGTGCCTTTAATAATTAATTTTATATTCATTTCCCTACCTTGAACATAGGAATTTGCAGAGCACTGGTAGACAAAACGATTAAAAGCTACGTTATTCAACCAAACAAACCAAACCCTTAAACATATTTCTAGCAGACCATTGCTTTCTTTCTCCCATTCCTCACCACCGACCTTCAACAAATCGTCGCTACAAATGTCTGTTTTAATTGGTAAGTCTTTTTTTTTTAGTTTACTGTATTATTTATGCCTTTAATAGAGAATTTTTGTTTTTTTAGTTCCTTAATATTGACATATGCATTTATATATTTTCATTAACATCACCGTCAGCATAGTCATCCAAGATTCTATTCATATTGCAAGTATGTTGTTTCTATGTAGTACGCATTAAATATTGTAGTTTGCTGAACCTTGTTAACTAATATTGTATTACCGAATAGTATTGTATGATATTGAGGGTCTGAATAATATTTCATGCTGAATGATTTGCTGAACCTTGTTGTCTGATATTATTTTACTGAATGGATTTGAATGGTGGCTAAATGGTATTTCTGAGTGGTTTGCTGAAGGGTGTGTATAAGCATATTATTGAATGGTGTGTATGAGCACATTGCTGAATGGTGTGCTAAATGTTGTTTCTGTACATAGTATGGTATTGGTTGTACCAAATTAAGTACAATGATCAATTTAGAGGGTCGTATTATGTAATTCGTATAATTATGATCAATTTAGAGGGTCATATTGTGTAATTCGTATAATTATGATCAATATTACAAGTAATATGGACTCCAAACAACATCATTCTCCTTCTAATGAACATGCAGAAAAAAGAAGTGTAGGCCAAAAAAGAAAGGGAAGGGGCCCAAATAAATAAATCAAAGTGACTAACACAAAAATTCATGTTAACTTCAATCAAAATGGGTAGCCTTTGTCAGAATGAGATGCCAAGATGGCTACTCATATTGGAGCCATCATTCGTCAGAGGATTTCAATTACGTACACTGATTAGTGATGAGTTCCTAATGATCTAAAAGTTAAGATATGGCAGTCCAATGTGGTATATTTATTCAACTATTTTGTAAAATTTGTTATATGATCATTTAATTGAAATTCAATGTGTTGATACTATTTGTGTTAACTTATTTAGGAACAGTTCGACATCCCAATTGAGTGTGAAAAGATTATGTTGCAATCTGTTAGGAAAACTTTCAGAGACTTTAAAAGGAGATTGACAACCTAATATATTTTACCGTTGGCTGGTGAAGGTGATGTTTTGGTTGTTTCACCTGCGGCATATGCAGATGTTATAAGTGTTGAAGATTGGATAAATTTTGTGTAGCATCAACTTTCAAAAGATTTCTCGGTACGTAAACCCATTACCAAATTAGTCCAAGTTTATAAGTCTTTATGCAATATAGCCTTTGATCTTCATATGTGATTGACATAATTTTTTGATTTTGTAGAAAATCAAAGAACAACATCGGGACATTCGGGCCAAATAGCAATATCACTAACAGACAGCAAGAAAAGGATATGTAACTGTGAAGTATGAGCTTGTATGTATTCACACACTTGTTTTATACTCATTAATGAATATTTATGAACATTCATTCCATACATTCTGATTCTTTTATTACTGTAATTTAATAGGAATCAGTGAGCTCAAACACAAAAATTTTCAGATGGGATGTCTGGAAACAAGGACATTTATAGAATGATGGATCCTTCGCAGATGAAACAACCAAGAAAATGGTAAAAAAGATTGTATGTATGACTGCTTTGTTGATATAATGTATGATTGGCATTGTGGTTGTATGCATGAGTGTCTATTAGCTTGTGTAGATTTGTTCTAACAACCCAACTTATTATTGTCTTTCAAGATGATTATGCTGTCAAAGTAAAATCTTGTGAACTGGCAACCCAGTATGGCGAAGATCCTTTGTCTTTAGCATTAGGCGCTAAAGAAAGGCCTAGTCAGGTTTGTGAGATTGGTATATTTGTCTTGCCATCAACGTATTTTGGTAAACAATCAAAAACCCCATGAATGAGAAATGCACAATATGAAGCAATAATTGAGCAACAACAGCAACAAATTAATGACCAGGAGCAACACCTCAATGACCAACAGCAAAGATTCGTTGTTTTAGAGTCCATGTTGGCAGCAATGCAGTAGGTTATGCTAGTACCCCAGCCTGATAGCATCATCCCGTACAAGAAGCTTCCGTTTAAGTAAGAAAGCCATCCCATCATCCGCTACCACCTAAGAAGTATGATATTGTTTATAATTTGAATATTAATTTATTTATTATATTGATTAATTTGGTTTTAATACTTATATTTCATTAAATATTGTAGGAGGATGTTCAGACTCAAAGTCTGACCCTTGCCCAGGCCTCCATGGATGAGTTAACAAAATATTTGCTGGAGAATTGTATCAGTGAAAACTTCATATCCATTGAGTCTGAGGAAGACTTATTAGATAAACAATTATTTTCTTTTATTGGTGTGGATGAGGTGAAAGAATTTTGTGAAATGGATGAATTATCAGCTGCTGAAATCGTTACTTATATGAGATTAGCTTATAAATACAAATATGTACATTCAATATGTAGTAACTTAGTATTAGGGTGTAATACTAACCAACAGTGTTGATTATTATTGTGTAGCTTCCTGTATAGAGAGCGTTGACGAATAGATTTAGATTCATTAACCCCAACTTCATTAGTGAGTAGAGTGGCACAATCGTGTATCATGCTAATCATGTGATCCTATGCATGAAAAGATCGATTGATTATTATTTGCTCCCGTATAATGCGCAGTAAGCTATATTCCAACCTTAATTACTCCAACATGCTCCATTCTATGATTTGATGCGTATTTTGGGTATATCATTGTTATTATTTTGCAGTTATTATTGAGTGCTTATTGTGATTGACACCAAGTCCTTAACACCATACTTTTTTAATTCAGTTAATCCAACGGCGATGCCTAACCCCGATATTCAAAATTTTATAAAAAGGTATTATAGTACTTTACTATATTATATATGTTCTGTTTCTTCATAAGAAATTTTATTTATGTTCCCACTAATTTTTTTTCTTTTCAATTTAGGGTAATATTTGCATTCAATAAGAAGATAAAGAAATCAAAATGGGTGTCATTACCAGTAAATGTCAAATTTATTCTTTTAATGCTGAGTTTGTGTAGATAAATATTTTCTAAATCGGCTCAATTTAATTTTCAGATACCTCGTCAACCTGGTAATACTGAATGTGGATATTATATCCTTCATTTTATATGGGAGATAGTGTTATATGATTTTATGACCACACCATTCAAGGTTAGTATAAATTTCATAAACTCGTTATATATTCAAAAAAATAAAATGGTACATTATGTTCTCATTTCTTAACATTTACTTATGATTTTTTTTTAGTGGAAGGGTAAAGAAAGCTTCATGAAGAAAGAGTTGGATGAAGTCTGTAAAGAATGGTGTGATTATGTATTGTCATTTATCAATATCGATAAACCTTCAGGTTAGACATTGTTGGTTGAATGTAGATATATATGGAACAAATTGTTATAATATTTTTAACATGCCATGTTGAATGGAAACTTTAAGTTTGTACATTAGGGGTATTAGTTTAATATTATTGTTATACTTAATATGAATACATTATGTGTACTTATTAAATTATTGAGTATGATTATTTCAGAAAAGTATATTAATTTGGCAATGTTATCAGTTTTAATTTCGGATGTGTGGTCAATTTTTTGAAATACAAGAATGTTCATTACGCAAATTCCAAAATGTAATTCATTGTATCAGATATATAAACCAAATGTTTTCTGAGCATAAATATACAACTGACAGCAAATATTTTTCTAGGCACAAACTTACAACTGACTTCACATATAAAGTATCAATTATGTTTTTTTGATGCGATTAATAAAGGCGTTTTTAGCAAGAAAATGCCTTCAATCACCCATAACAGAAAACATTGAAGGTGTTTTTTACCAAAATTACCTTTAATAATCCCCCTAAGAAATTATTGTCTGAAATATTAAAAGTATTTTGGGCAAAAAACACCTTCAATAATACCAACTAAAAATTAATCGAATGGATTATGAAGGGCGATTTCCTACGGGTGGCGCCTTCAATAATCCCCACAAAATGTTTATGAAGGTGTTTTTGGATATAGCCACCTTCAATAATCTGATCATTAAAATTTATCGTTGGGAATATTAAAGGTGTTTCGAGCCAAAAATGCTTTCAACCATCCCATCCAAAATTTGTCTATGGAATATTAAAGGCGTTTCTTACAAAACCGCCTTTAAAAATCCAAAAAAAAAATTATTGATTAGATTATAGAAGGTAAGTTCGACCAAAAACGCCTTCAAGAATCAACTCTATATTTTTTCTATCGATTATTAAAGGCATCTCTCCACAAAAAATGCCTTCAATATTCTATGAAATTTTTTTTAAAGCAATTGGTGAAGGCGTTTTTGCCAAGAAAATGTCTAGAATAATCAATAACAAATAATCTGTGCCTAAACCCAAAAAAAAAAACTAAAGGACGGATCAAACCAACAACCTTATGGTAAACATTCTTACGATCCAAACAATTTGATAAGCTTAATATTGAAAGAATTTTTGCCAAAAATAAATTTAATAAGCCTGAGAAAATTGTTAGTTTGAATGTTAAAGGCATTTCTTGTAGACAACGCATTCATTAATCCCATATAATTTTTTATGACGTGATTACTGAAGGTGTTGTTTGCTAAAAAATACCTTAACTATTCATCAAAATTTTTAATAAAAAATATTCAAGGCATTTTAGTCGAGAAACGCCTCTAATATCAAGTCTTTGGTGGCGTTTATAAGTAACAACGTCGCTATTTGAATATTTAGTGACGTTTGGATAATAAATACCTGAAGTTTTATAAAAACAAGAAAGCTAGCAGTGTTTGTAAGTGAAAGGACTGCCGCTAATATGCCATTTTGCTGTAGTGAAATGGAGATAAGATGAGAGTGTTAACAACTGCAACATTCAACTTTGAAATTTGGCATGACGAGTGTAAACGCCATATGATGCACGGGTGTTCAAAGGTGAAATCTAGAGTGATTGTTCTAAACAATACTCTCTTTTATTTATTTATTTTTTTAACAGTAGATAATCAAGTAATGGTAACTTTCCCATAGGAGGCAAACTTTCTCGGTTTGGACAAGAAAATAGTTCAACTCTCTTCAGTATCGATAATGACATAACCCAATTACGAAACAAGGTGGGACCTTTAAAGAACCATATACGTAGAGTTTTTAGGTTTAGAGGTGGTTGTGAGGCTTCCAGAACATCTGCTTGGCCTCTATTCTTTTATGTTGCTCCTGCAATTCGTTGGAATCAATCCATTGAGTCAACTGGCGAAGGCCATTCATAGCCGACGGAGTTAGTGCTTGCCTTGTTTCGCTGGCATCTGCTACATTTTCGAATCCTGTTATCGTATGATCCCCTTGAAGATGGGCAAGTTTCTCAAACCTTCCAAGGCTACATGATTCCATAACACCAGTGCTGGTCAGTCCAAACTCCTTTAGTATCGCGTTAATCTCTCCATTTTCATTATAAAGGAGGTATCAAATTGAGAACAAATGAAGAAATTATAAGTGCTAACATTTGAACTGTAAATTTATTAAATGTCATTCTTTAAAAAAAATGACTATTTAAACAATTAAATTAAGCTCTAAGTTTGATAATTTCTCCATTGCTTTTGGCATAAAACTCAAATGGTCTTATGCTTATTCTCCAAAAACCCAAGTTGATTAGTTTTTCAATTCCACGTGTCAATTTTTTTAGATTTTCAAAAACTATTAATGTCTAATGTTTGTTAAAAATATTTCAAAATATGAAAATAATATGATTAAGTAAATTGACTTACTGAAAGGAAAAATCATATTAAATTATTTAATTTAAGAAATAATTTCAAGAACATGATTCTAGGATTAAAGAGAACAAAAATAGGAGATTGATCATAAACTTAGATTCTATGTAAACTAACAATCGACTATCAATCTTGAGCAATCAATTGCTATGGCTATATATAAGTGAAATTGATTTCAAACTCCAATAGAATTGACTGTTATTATTTGATAGTTTTTGGAAAAATGCTCTGAGTTTGTAGTTAACTACTCTATAAAAGTTTGAATGTGGAACCTTTTTGAAAATTGAAACGAGTCAACTGTGATATAAAGCAGCTGACAGCTCACGTGTAGAATACTTTCTGTAAGTTGAAAAGAATTGACTGCTTTGCTCCGAATATCATTTTGGAAATTGAAATTACAAAGGGACAGAAGAGTGATTTCTTCATGGAGTTAACTACTTTACGTGAAAAATTGTAATTTTCTTAAATGTAAAAAGTTATTTCTCTTAAAATAAAAGATCAATCAATTTAATGAATCAATTCATCCTTAATTATTCAAAAAGATGTCTTTTTAATAAAAAGAAGTGATCTTTAATTGAAATAACATAATAAAAAAGTCACAACTTTAGGCTTAAATCTTTATAAACAAAGATTGTTATGAGTTCATTTCATACAATTCAAAAGTTCTTTTCTCCCATTTTTCTCAAGTTAAAAGTTAGTTTATTTAGCATTGTTTGCTGTAGAAAACCTTGTTAAACACAAGTATTTTAGTCTCTCATCAAGGAGTATTTAGTGGTTTGGTTTTTCTAGTGCAAAATAAACCAAACATAGACTTCATTGTATTTCAAAGGCTATTCAATCTAACCACTTTCACATATCATAATTTGTAAAGGAGAAATAAATCTTAAGGAAAGTGTTAGTTGCAACACTCTTTGAAGCCATTTTCGTTCATGATTGAAGGTTCCTTTTGTTTTACTCAACCTACAAAAGAGAGATTACAAGTAGATCACAAGTTTAAACATCAAGTACAAATTGTTTTGTATTTTTTTAAGCCTTATATTTTCTAACATTCTTAAGGCTTATTTTTTGTAGCATGGCTAAGTTCAATTCCATAAAGAAAATGACAACCTATTTTTAAACACCAGAATGATTTGATGGAGGCAATTTTTTAAGGTAGCAACAAAATATACATATCCTCATTTTCACATTGAAGATAGCATATGTACTCACTACTCTAAGACCAAAAGAGAGATGATGAAACTCGTAATGGAACTTGTAAAAGGAAAAAGTGAGAGAATGACAATTATACATGCATGGATTGCATTTTAAATGATTAATTTGATTTTTTTTTTTTTGATACCTACATTACATGCATGGCAAAAGAAGCATGGGATAAGTTGGATACAAGGTACATGAAAGAAGATGCTAAATCCAAGAAGTTTCTAGTTTCAAGATGGAACATGTACAAGATGATTGATTCTAAATTGATCATGGATCGATTTTCTTGAAATTGAGACTATCTTAAATAAGTTCAAACAACTCAAGAGAGAAATCGATGAGGCGTGTGTTGTGTCCTTTATAATTGACAAATTTCCTCCATCATTGAAGGACTTCAAGAAAACATTGAAACATAAAAAAAAAAAAAAATACTAATATTGAGGAACTTGCAAGTCGTCTTTGTTAAAAAGAACAATATTACGAGAAAAATGTCAAAGAAAATGAAGTTAATTCTTCCAAGGTCAATGCAGCGGAAGATGTTAAGCCATCCAAATCCATAAAAAAACAGAAACTCTCTTCTAATGCCAAAAATTTCAGTAAAAGGAAATGTGCATGTTTTCATTATGGGAAGCAAGGTCAATTCAAGAAAAATTGCCTTGCAATAAAAAAGAAAAAAGTAGCATGAAATGCAACTAAAGATAGCTTTGTTGTTATGACTTCTAAAATCAATGACGTTGAAGACAATGAGGCATGGTGGATTGTCTTTGACACCACAAAGCATGTTTGCACCAATAAAGCTTTGTTTAAAACTTTCTAAAAGGAAAAAGGCAATGTACTTTACATAAGCAATTCTTCAACAACTAAAATCAAAAGGTAAATGAATAATTGATTTCGAATTTACATCTCGAAAAACTATTATAAATGTTTTATATGTTTTGGAAGTTAAAAAAAATCTTATATCGCTAGTTTGCTTAATCAACATCATTTTAGGTAAGTTTTTGAAGGAGACTAGTTTATCTTGTCAAAGGATGACATATTTGTGAGAAAGGTTTATGCTTTTAATGGCATGTTTAAACTCAATGTATTCCCTAATAATAAAAATAATAATAATTCTTTTGGTTACTTGCTTGATTCTTTTGTTCTTTGGCATTACAAATTAAGACATTTTTTTATAATAAAAAGGATGCTATGTCTAAATTTTGTTTAATTTCAAGTATTAAAAAGAATGATGAAAAATGTAAAACATGCATGCTTACTAAAATAACTAGAAAACCTTTTCATAAAGTTGAAAGAAGTTCTAAAATCCTAGAATTAATACATAGTGATGTAAGTGATTTACATAATATTCTTTTAATAGGTGGTAAAAAGTATTTTGTAACTTTCATAAATGATTACTCTAGATATTATTATTTTTACTTGATACATTCTAAAAATGAAGCACCGGATAAGTTTAAAACTTATAAAAATGAAATAGAATTGCATTATAATTTTAGGTTTATGACTTTGAGAATTGATAGGAGAGGTAAATATTTTGATACTAACTACTTTGAAAATAGTGAAATTATTCATAAGGTGACATTACTATAACTTAGGATATCATCAACGGATTTTTACCAACAGAATTCTTTTCGTTGGTAAATATCAATAGATTACTGATGAATCATAATTATAAAATAATTCAATATTTACCGGCAGAATTTACCCATAGAGAGAATTTTCGTCTGTATTCCTTGGGTAAAAAATGGCACGATTGACAAAAATTAGAACAAGAATCACCGACGGAATAATCCGTCGACATTAAAAAAAATAAATTAAATATATTAAACACCCTAAAATGTAAAAACCAAGTTCTTTTTTCTTCCCCTCTTCTTTCTTCTCTCACCAACGGCGCCATTCTCTTCTTCCTTCCAAACCTGAAACCCCAGCTCCAGGTTCCAGCCACCTCCTGTCGTTGCTTCTTTGCCGTCCAGCTCCTAACAGCCTCTCCTAGTCTTATCATTTTACTTCCACTTCCTCTTTCTCTGAGCGGCGCACTTTTCTCCTTCTTCTCGAAAGCCGAAGCCCCACCTCTAGGTTCTAGCCACTATCGCTACTTCTTTTACCACCGAGCACCATGCACAGCTTCTTTTCTTCTTCTCTCCAAAAACCCGATCAAAAGCTTTAGTCGCCTTTCCCTTTCTAGCTCCAAAAATTGAGGGTTCCAAGCCTTCAACCACTATGTCATTGTCCTTTGTACCCTAGGCTATTGTGGCAGTGCAACCAACACCAGTTTTTGCAAGATAGGTCTTACAATCTCACTTTCACAGCAATTGCAGCAGCACATTACAGTTTTTGCAAATGTTTCAGTTTTTTCAAATATTTCAACAAAAAAGAGGTAATTTGAAATTAAATAGAAATGTTTAATCTTCAAATACGTGGTTGTGCTTGATCTTGATTTAGTGTTTGAGTTTGATTGAGGCCATGTTTTTTGTTTTTGGGGCTTTTCTTGGATGAAACTCGTGATTTGATATGTTAAAAAAAAACAAGATATAGATGATGAACCACTTGGAGCAAGATGGGCTATTCTTGTGACTAGTTCAGCTGGCTATAGTAATTACAGGTCACATGTTTTCCATTTGATTTTAAAGTAATTTTAATTTCAAGAATTAACTTGTGAATCTTATCAATGATTCATATGAGCTATGTTTCAAGTTGAAGTGGTTGTTATGAGTTTATTTCTTTTGAAACTTTTTGGTGTTATATATTTATATTCTTGTAATGAATAGAAGTAATCATTAGAAATAGTGTATGTTTTTCATTATTATTTGATTTTTTCAGATTTTTTCCTGTTAAACTTCTACCTAAATAATACAGTATATCGTGTTGTAGTATATGGAAATAGATTTCTTGGTATGTTTATTGTTGAGATAATAGACCAAACATATCTACTGATGAGCATTATTCTTAAATCTCCATCTATGTGAAGATTCTTATTAGAAAGTATTTTGGAGAGTAGAATTCATGTTAAGTTTATGATTCTATTAATGGAGATTCAGAAGTTAAAACGTTAGATATAGTTCTTCTTCAATCAATTTTTCTTTGGAACATTGCCATCAAGTCTAGCATATGTTTTCTGGTGATATGTAAGTCTTCCTTGCATTTCAATTTGGTATTATTTTCCATTTAGTCTGTGGTTTTCTCAATATATTGTTTTGTTTATGATTGTGATGTAGGTGAAAACAAAGGGAATACTTAGTTGTTATGCTGCTACTTCAACTTCTTCCATAGAGTTAAACAATCATGCTAGCAGTTTTATTTGATATATACAGAGTATGAGTTTTTGTATGTACTTGGTGTATTGGAATTTATTGAAGGATGCTTTTAGTCTGGGTAATAGTTGTAAATTATTTGACAACCTGTGTTGTTTCTTCACAGCTTGATGCTTCATTCATACTATGGTTCACTACTTTTTTTTTATTACTTTCACAAAGTTTCACTACTTTTCCTGCACCTAATCCTGTTCAGTGTTGGAGGCAAATCCATGGAGAGATCCTTCGAAACCTGTATATGTAGTAACTCACAAGGAAAATAAGTTATGCACAATGAAAACCTGAAGAAACCGCATGTACCATTTAGTTTAGAAACCTGTAAAGACTATTCTTGAATTATCACTACCAGAAATTCAATAAATACCAACAAAATTTTAACGACGAAATTTTTCTTCGTTAAATATTGACGGATTACGAAGGAAATATTGATGAAATTAAAAAAAAAAAACTTTTATTGATGGATTATCGACAAATTGTTGATAGAATTTACCGACAGATTTGATTCTATTGGTAATTTGTAGGTGATATTTTAGTGCGAGATTTAATTCTATTGGTAATTTGTAAGTGATATTTTAGCGTGAATTATCGTGAATTTTACTGATGAAATTTTGATTGATAATTTTGCCTATAAAAGTTTCCTACGAATTTAGCAACAGAAAAATTCACCGGTAAAAAATTTTTCAAAATAAAACATTATTACACATTACTGACAAATTCTCTCTCTAAATCCATCGGTAAAACAAAAAAATTTTAAACACTACCATTTGGGCAAACGCAAGCCATTTCTACCACTTTTTTCTCCAAATCCCTAACCCATCTCCCCTATCCCACTCTCCCCCTCCCTCTCTTCCCATAAGCGACACAAGCATTTCTCCCACCATGCGCTTGCACCGGCTAGCTGACACAAGTAACCCCTTCCTTTCGGTAATTTTTTATTCAATATTTTTTTTATTATGTATTTGTGCAGTATTTATGTTGAGTTTATGGTTTAATTTTTTGTTATAAATTTTTTGAAATTTGTTTGGGTCTTAGTTACCAATTTGTTATGTTTTTGTTGGCTATATATTTATTAAAATTTGTTTGGGTTTTGGTTATATATTTTTGATAGATTTTTTATTGAGTATTAATGTTGTGTATTATTAATTTTTTTGGTTTTTTTTTTTGTATTGTTAAGGAATTTTTTTTATTTGTTGAGTAATTTATTTTTTATTTGTGAAAATATTGTTGACATTTGTTGGATTTTGTTATAAATTTATTAACTTTTAGATGTATAAGATTTATATTGGTTAATTTGGCTTTGATGTGTATTAAGATTTTTATATATTTTGATGGATCGATGTTTTATATTTAATATTTTTTAAATTTTAATAATAATTATAGAAATTAAAATTATTTATGTTGATTTGAGGTTATGATTGGGCTTAATGTAGAATAAGATTTATATTTGTTGTAAAGTAATTTATATATTTGATAGTTTAGTGAATAGCTTAGTGAAATTATATATTACTAATTATTAAAATATTATGATTTTATTGTATTAATCAAACTTAATATAAATAAATTAAATTGTTCTATTTTATTCTTCTTTTCTATAATCTATACGTGAATATGTGTTTTGAAAGTGAGTTTAGGTGGATGTGTATTCTGTAATGAATATGATTTTTTATTCATTTTTATCATACTAACTTGCTTTATTTTTTATTTTACCTACTTTGAAAGTAGAACAAGCTTCGTACGTAATAGTGCCTCGATTAGAGAAAATATTTGCAAAATCGACAAAATAGCACTAAGAAGCCCAAGATTAAAGATAAAATTCTTCATTAAAACTAATAATATTTGGTTATGAATGTGTTGTCTTGTAGTATGTATGATAAATTTTTGCAAGACATTTTATGCCATTGATGGATTATTTATTAAAGTAGACCAATAATTACCTCATATTATCATTTAGATAATTTTGTTTAGGATAGCAATAATTGTTCATATGGCAATCAATAAAAAAAGTTTAACACTTTATATGACTTTAATTGCTCATATTTCAATTCAATTAGGGTTCAACAATGGATAAAGATCACTCTTGGATGTACTCTCGTTTAGATGTTAATAGATACATTACTTAAAACTTCTATAATGGTATGAAAAAATTTATTGGATATGCTTATTCTCAAACAAACTTTTTTAGTAATGGAAAGACTAGGTTTCCTTGTGTCAAATGTGAGAACAAAAGGCTTTTAAAAGTGGATGTTGTGTATAAGCACTTTTATTATAAGGGGTTTACTATAGGTTATCCGAGTTGGGTCTCACATGGAGAGTTAGAAGTATGACAAGCTTTTTCAATAAACAAAGATACTTTTAAACCAACAAAGAAAATAAAAATAGAAAGTTCTTATAGTAGAATGGTTATAGATGTTGTATATCTTGATTTTGAGGTGGATGTGGCAAGAGAATTAGGTATAGATGCCAGTGAGGCAAGAAAAGCATTCAAAAAAGAGCCAAGTGTAGATGTGGCAAGCTTCTATTCTTTGTTGAGTGATGTGAATGAACCATTGTCTTAGCTTCGCAAGTACATCAAGCTTCCTATGCAAGCTATTCTTCTAAAAGAAGAAATCGAAATAATTAGTGGGTAGTTTTTTATACAAAAGCTGAGAGTACATATTTAGTAAGTAATATTGATAGAGATGAATAACAAACAGTTTATTTAAATGAAGTCATGTTCTAAAAAGTTAAAGTTTCTATTTCATGAAATGTTATTATCTTAGAAGAAATTGATAATCCTACACTTGTTGTTGCTAGTGAATATGAAAAGATAGATTTAGTACAAGTGATTCAAGCTGAAGAACAAAATGATGATGATGATGATGATGATGGTGTTGATAATGATTTTGCTTAATGGAGTTTTATTGAAAGAAAATTTACTAAGAAGAGCTTTTTTGCAAGTAATTTTTGTTATAGTGAACTCTTTTATCGAGTTAAACAATCAGGTCAAATTAAGCTTTTTTAGCCAACCTAAGCTCTTTGGCCAAGTTAATCTTTTGTTAAGGAAATGTGACCAAACTGATACTTTATCAATGAAATTTGACGGGGCCAAGCTCTTTTGATCGAGCTAATTCTTTTGGTTGAACTAATCTTTTTATGAAAGAAATTTGATAAAGTTAATACTTTATCTAAGAAATTTGGCCAAATTGAGCTCTTTTGGCAGAATTAATCTTTTTTGGCCAAGTTAATCATTTATTAAGGCTTTTTTATTAAGTTGATCCTTTACCAAGGAAATTTGATCAAGTTAAGCTTTTTTGACTAAACTGAGCTTTTTTGGTTGAGCTATATCTTTATGAAAGAAATTTGTCAAAATGAGCTCTTTTACTAAGCTGAGCCTTTATATAAGGGCAATTTGTCTAGATGAGCTCCTTGACCAAACTGTTTAAGTTAAGCTTTTATGAAGTCAATTTACTGAGATAAGCTATTTGATCGATGTGATTGAGCTAAGCCTTTATAAAAATAATTTATCGAGATAAGCTCTTTGGTCAAGGGGACTAAGTGAAGCCTTTATGAAGACAATTTATTGAGACAAGCTTTTTGATCGATGTGACCAAGTTAAGCTTTTATAAAGATAATTTACCGAGATAAGCTCTTTGGCAAAGATGGTTAAGCTAAGCCTTTATAAAGTCTTTATCGAGAAGAGCTATTTGGTCGATGTGTCTGAGCTAAGCCTATATGAAAGAAATTATAAATTCGTGTTCTTTTATCGAGCAAAGTTTGAGCTCGAGTTCTTTTGTTGAGCTATTTTATAGAATTGGGCATTTTTTAAGGCAATATGTAGATATGAGCTCTTTGGCTAAGCTAAATCTAAGATCAAATTCTTTAACGGAGTTGTTTTATCGAATTGGGCCTTTTTGAAGGCAATATGTAGATCCAAGCTCTTTGGCCAAGCTGTTTTATCAAAATTTGTCTTTTTTTAAAGCAATACATAGATCCAAGCTTTTTGGTTGAGTTAAGTCTGAGCTCAAGCTTTTTGGCCAATTTGTTTTGTCAAAATGGGTCTTTTTAAAGATGATATGTAGCTAGTAGGTTCTTTGGCCGAGCTGAGTTTAAACTTGAGCTTTTTTATCGAGTTATTTTGTTGAATTAGGCTTTTCTAAAGGCAATGTGTAGATCCAAACTCTTTGGTCGAGCTGAGTCCAAGCTCTTATTCTTTTTTGTGGTTTCATTTTGAACTAAGCTAAGAAAAGTCCCTACTTTGTACGCCACTTGTTTGTACTAAGTTTAGACTAAAAGGAAGAGCTCATAAGTAGGAATGAGAGTTGAGGGGAAAAGTTTAAAGGTACGAATAAGATAGTTAAAAAAAGAATTGGCCCCCTTTACCTAGAGGGAGTGGAGGTATTTATACAAGTCAGCTTTGATTAAATAACCAAAATAGTCCTAGTCCAATTGTAAGCACTCTTTTACGGTAGAAAACAATTATACCTTTATGATCAAAAAATTCCCCTACCACATATGAATAATGTTTTATCCTAATGGATTTAATCTTGTAGGAGATCATAACTAAGAAGAAACCTTTTATATGTCTTATTATATGCTTTTACTAGTAAGTATATGCTATTAAACTATGCATTTGATTATCAAGGAAAAATAGCACAATGATATTGGGATGCGAGGAAAGGGGATTGGGACAACTAGTGACCTTTTTTAAATACTAATTGTGATATTTATGGAAGGTGCAAAACATTTAGAAGCTATGATTCAAAGAAACAAATATCAATTTACAGATGTTTAAGAGAGGGGGTTTGAGCCTAAGACCAGAGAGGAATGGAATATAAAGAATTCGACAAATGGATGTGTTAGTGTCGTATGTTCATTATCTTATCTCGCCAAAACTAATTTATTAGAATATGTAACGCTAACGTTTATATGCCCAACGATATTCCATTTCCATTTCCCATTCGATATAGGATTAAAGCACCCTATTTATTCACTTTGAATGTTTGGCATCACACTCTTCCTTACCCAGTCCCATGATGCTCTCGTTATAGTTACCAATTTGCTTGTCTTTATTTTGGAGTGTTTTACGAGGTCAAACTTTACCATTGTGCTTTATTGCCACACCTTGTTAAATAACCCTTAACACCTTATTAAATAACCAGACTGACTCATCCTATTTACTCCCACCGAGGGACTTAAAGTGGAGATGAATAAATCAAAGGATGGTTTTGATATCACTTGTCATGTTACCATTACCACTTCCCCACAAAATTGACTTACTTGTACAACACCATGGTTTATATGCCCCAAAACCTTTTATTTTTATCCGATGTAAAATTAATATGCTCTATTTACTTTTTTTAAATGCTTGACATGATATTAAAACTACCCAATTATAGTGCCAAAAAGTAAACAAGGGCGATGAAGTAGGTCAGGAGGACGAGATTTTGAAGCTATAGATGATGGCATTGTAAATTGGTTAAATTAAAAAGGTTAAAATACTAGCAAAAATTGAATTTTATAATTTTACTTAAACAAGTTTTTATATATTTGTTACATTCAAATAAGTTTTTAATTTTTATTTAAAATCCAAATAAACTATTAATATTTAATTTGTATTCAAATAAACTTCTAAAATTTTAATTTGTATATTAATAAATCCTTAAATAATTCTTTCATTTGAAATAATACTTTATTTAAATACAAACAAAAGTATGAAATCTTACTTAGATATAATAAAAATATAAAAATTTATTTAAAAAATGAAATATTTCCAAAACCTTTTAATGTTTTAGCCAATAATTTGTAGCTTTCAATTTTGACACAGGGATATTTTGGAAATTTGCTAAGATCATTATGTCAATTCCCATTACAAACCAAACATGATAATAAAATATTACTAAAAATCTCGTCTTCCAATCAATTGTGTAAATCAAATATATCTTTTGAATATTCGATAAATAAAAATGTTATTTTCGTGACAGATACCCAACAATTTTATTAGTGCGATAATATCTCAAACTTGTGAACCAAACAGCCCCGAGTGAAATGAAATAAATTTACCAAGATCCCATTTTTAACCAAAAAGTAAGAAAAATAGAAAAAAGGGTAAATTTTCAGCAATATTTCTGCTCCGTTGGATGGATCTTGAAATCTGAACCGAAAACACTTTTCAAGAAAGATCAACAGTTTTGAGAGAAGGGGAAAAATAGAGAAAAAAAAGGGGCAACTGATATTGAAGTGTCCTTTACAAAGTAGTACATAGAAAATAATACAGTTGGTTTAAATAAAATAGATAGTTCCATAATAGATTGTTTTATTAGTGGACTGTCGTCTTCGGCTATTTGGCGAACGGTAATAACACAGCTTCGTAATGCACAATCTTTAATTAGCTTTTAACTTGGCATTAAAATGTTCATTTATAAAATCTCACTTCAAAATTGTGTTTGAAAACATAAAAAAATTTGATATTTTATGTTTAAGGATTGAGCCATTGCTTTGTTCAATCAAATGCATACTTGTCTAGTTTGAACTTTGAAATTCAAATACTAAACAATTTTTTTTTTTTTTTTTTTTACATATGAAGCTATTAGAAATTGAATTTTGAAGAATCAAATTAAAAAAATTAATGTTTTACAGATAAATCACAAGAATGTAAATAAATAGTAATATTAAATAATTATGATTACATCATATTCATTATGAATAAAAGGCAGAGAATAGCATATAAAATAGTACTTGTGTATAATCATGTTTATTAATATTTTTAAATATATTTAATTTTGAAGAAAGGGAGAATTTGGATTTTTCTGTTTTGAACATCCAATATTGAATCAAAATTTTTGTGTTTTATATGAAGTTAGGATTTACATTAATCTAAACAAAAAGGCCCCCAGGCCATGCCAACAGGACTGTCCAAATCTAAGCCACGACCAGACATGGATTCTTTAGTTAACTAATATTTTCTATTCAAAAGAAACAAATCTTTGTCTTAAAATTAAAACTAAAAATACATTTAAAAATATTCCAAATATAAAATCCTTTCTTTTCTACTTTCACACTTCCTAAGCTTCCACTCTACTCTACAAATTCCTTTCCAATACATATTCTAAAATTCTTGTTTGATTCTAAGGAAAAAATTATGAGGGATTGGGGCAGTAATAGAAAGATATGAATCAAGTGGTGGAATACAAAAATTGGAGGGATCATTAGGCACAACTGGAAATGCAGAGATGTTACTTTTCTAGTCATTTTTATAGCATTTTAGGTTGCTATGATCGTTTACTCTAGCTTTGGGGTTTAACCAAGGAAAAACTTTCTTTTTTTTTTTTTTTTTGGTTTACTTTTATAAGCTTTACCCACTTAATATTTTTGTTGAATCTCAAAATGTTGAAAAATCAACTTAATTAATGTCAACAAAAACTGAACATGGCCTTTAAACTTACTGGACATTGTATTTTAATTCAAGCCAAATGAAATTTTTAGGACTTCCAACTTATGTCAATTATAATGGGTTAGGTAAAGTTTAATTGGTCAAAAATAAAAGTAGCCGTAATGATGAAGTGTTCACATGTTTAGTAGAGAACAGATGCATATAATTAATTATATAGGTTGTGATTTGTTTTATCACATAAATAATATTTTTAAATAAAATTATAAATATAAATTATAATTATAATAAAATATTATTTAAATATATAAAAAATTATTAAATAATCATAATTAATAAATCAAATAATAACTAAAATATAACTAAACAAACTAATATAAAATTAAACCAAGCTCACATACAATAAAATTTGAACTTAAAATTTTAAAATTTGAAATCCTTCTTCTTATCCACTAAGTCAAAATCCCATGGGCTATCAAATAAAGAATATTGATTAATGTATAATTTGCATTATATAAGTGTAAGCAATAATAAAAAGTGCAAATGGAGGGGGAAAAGTTTTAAATGATAACAGCATCAAGCTTTTTTATTTATTCAAATTGCACCATTTCTCCTAATATATTAAATTACTAATTGAATTGGGTATCATAAATTTTAAAAGATATCAATTTATTTGATAATATCACAGGAAAATACTAATGAAATGATAATAATCTTTTTTTGTATTGAAAATTATTAAAAATTAAAATTTAATCATTTTATCAATAAATCATATAATTATTGATTAATAAAATGATAATATATAAATTTTTTGGCCAAATATATAATTTTTTGTTTACAAATTAGGATTTAGATTTGAATTTAAACTCTCATTAATTTTTTAAAAATTTTGCATAGATTTCAAAATAACTTCTCAATTTTTCTCTTAATATAATTTTAATTTCGTTGGTTATACCCTGGTGTATTGGCGTGTCAAATGGGGCGCAGAAATAGACAGCGTTTAATTGCTTTTAGAAAAGCAGCAACCTACTTTCGGTTCAGAGAATTTCCACACGATTTCGAACTCGTGCGATTCGTGGCTCTATGCATAATGTATAACGGACGAAAATTCCCC
Organism: Durio zibethinus; assembly: GCF_002303985.1. The sequence goes on along the minus strand of NW_019167993.1, from coordinate 10,797,108 downwards.
GACTCGTACGATTGCGTGTTGTTAATTTTTTATTTTTGAACTATTGTGATATTAGTATTGTGATTTTGTGATTGATAATTACGATTAAAAATTTTGCAAAAGCAATCACGTTTACTTAATAAGAGATGGTCTTTTCTTATCTTATAAATTTTATTTTATTTTTAGATTTGAACTTAATTACAACCTCCGACTTACCTTTTTTTTTTTGTTTTTGAAAAATTATAATTAAGAGCTAGACAGGTTCCTATTAGGACCACTTTGGTGATTGATTTGGTTAAAAAATATTTTTGAATATGTACCAGGCAAGAAACAAGATTGATAAGTCGAAGTCTAAAAGTTTAATTTAATTAATTTATATAATTATTTTTAGGAGATAATATTTTATAAATTTAAAATTCGAATTTTAATATATACAAATTTTTTTATTCTTAATCTATAACATTTTATGTATTAAAAAAAGGAAAAAACAAGGTTGATATTCATAATTAAAGGTAAGCAATTGATAAGTTTGATTTTAAAAAATAAAAAATCAACACAATCAACTTTCACTTAAGAAAATAATCGAAACAGATTGACCTATAGTTTTTAATAATCGAAAACAATCAAATCAACATAAAATTTGTTGATTTGGTTGAAAAATAAAAATTTTTCAACATTCTTTTGATACCAATTTTGAACAATAATTTTGTAACAATTTTCACTCAATAAATCTCACCTTATAATTGTTCTATCAATATCATATTTGTCAATTTAAAAAATATAAATAAGAATATTTTTATATATAATTTTCATCAAAAAATATATATTTATATTATATATAATATATTTAAAAATTTTTATAAAAATTTCAATTAATTCAATCAATTTGATTTTTAATTTTGAAATAAAAAATTGAATCGATCGACAAAATCATTTTATTTAATCCATAATTATTAAAATCGAATTTATCAAATTGATTTAATCAAATTTATTCGATTTAACAAATTGATTGAAATGACTTATACGTTAATAGAAGAATAACTTTGTTAATCTAATTGGCTTGCAAAACTACCTTCACGTAAGAAGCATATAAATACAATTCTTTTACTATTTTCTTATATTATTTAATCATATCATGAACCATATGAAAGCTATTAAACTTTTAATATAATTATTATATAGTAGACTTTTATAAAATTCATTAGTACGATTGAATTATATAATTAAAATAAAAATTATAGTTAATATATGTTACTGTTAACATATATTATGGCTTATTGAATCACTGATTTTGAAAAAAAAAATCCTAAATAATCCGAAATTCAACATGAGAAAAGGAAAATTAAGGAAAATGCATGTGAATATGTTATATGTTAAAGATTAAAAAATTATATAATTTTGTAGACTATTCTAATCGAATTACTATATTTTCGGATATTTTGACCAACTTGAAACGGGGTCGGCTGCATTGAATTTATTATTTATTTATAAAACTGTGAGAAGAAATAGAAAAAGCGACGGATGAGAGGGAGAAATAATATGCTGAAATTGCATCATGGAAGCTGAGGTAGTTATCAGCGACGTAAGTTGGAGTTGGTGCTGTAGTCATCAGTGACATAAGTTGGTGCTGGTAATGTAGTCATCAGCGACATAAGTCGAAGTTGGGTCGACTATTAATTATCTTCATTGAGGTATCTTTTCTAAAAGTAGAAACAAAGTGAGTTAGAGTTTATGCCGTCCTACTCATTATTGTTAATAATAATTATTATTACTAATTAATATAAATATATAAATAATAAAATATATATTTTTTATATATTTTGGAAATAAGTTAAAATAAAATATTTTAAATTTGTTTGTTATTCAATTCTGTTTTTTTTTAAATTTCAGCCTTATCATATGGCGATAAATTAAAACTTCTAGAATAAAGATTACTCTACCATCTTAATCATTTCTAACAATTATTATAAAAAACAAGATACTAATGAGAAACTGGGAAGATTAAAGTAAAGTGTTTTTTTGTTTTTTAATTTCTAGACAGTGTAAAGTGCTTCTAAAATTAAAGAGTTTTGATTGAGAATAGGTCATACAATTTGACGAGTCGCCTTGCAGCACGTATTAGACATTAATAGCAAAATAAAAAATTCCATTTCTTAAACGTGTTTGCTGCCAAACTTCTGGAACTCAATCACATCAATGATTCTAATTAGTACTTCCTCTTCATTTGTTTTTCGTCTTTACCTAATGTATCAAAAAAAATTTTGTTAATTTTTAAAATTTAAAAAATATAGAACATCAATTTTATACTTGGTACTTTGGTATCGTACTAACTTTTTTTTATTATTTATATTATTTTTCTTTCTTTCATAAAATCTTTCGCTACTATAGTACAAAAATAGTTTATTTATTTAATAGAGAGAGGAAACTCACATCGAACGAACGATTAGTGGGTCCGATTGATTGACAAAAATTAAGAATCGTTCGTTGTTGGAAAGTGATTGAAACTTGAAAATATTTAGATCTAAACAGATATTTTGCTTTAAAATTGTACGACCAAATATAAATTAAAATCAAATTGAAACATTATTACATTCAACACAAAAATTCAACTGCCAAACCAAAGAAGCTTTCCTCCATCATAAGCACTCTTAGTAATTTGGAATCTCTAGTTTAAAGTCTATTTGGCTTTGATCTAATTTTATATCAAAATTTATTCATTAATATGTTAATTTATAAATTAGTTTAATATTTAATTATAATTATAAATTTTTTGTATTATATTAATAATTAATCAACACAATAAGATTTTAATTTAGAATCTTAACGTTACAAACTTTTTTCATTGTAATCAAATAATAAATATATATAACAATATATAATCAAATCAAAAATTTAAAATCCCTACCTAGACGTTTGAAGGAATAAAAATTATGTTTTAAAAAATAGTAATTTTTCCTAAATGTTGAAAATTTATTAAATAAAGAAATAATATAACAAAAGTAAATAAATAATAAAATTTTTTTATGAAAAAGGAGAAAAGATAAATACATAATAATAAAATGAAAAAGAAAATATGTGCAAATATAGAAATTTTTTTGAAAAATTAAAAAAAAATGAGCTTACTTCAAGAGTTTGCTTAGAAGTTGAACATTTTTAGAGAGGTTTGAAACCCCAAATGAAACCCTAAACTTTAGGAAAACCCTAAAACCCTATGTGAGAACCTAAACCCAAAACTCTAAATAAAACGAAACCCTAAACTTTAAGTAAACCCTAAAACCTTAGGTTATACCCGAAACCTTAAAGGAAGTCCAAAATCTTAATCCACTCAAAACCCTGAGATCATCCCAAAATTCAAGAACTTATGTGAAAACCTTTTGTTAAGTAATTTGCTCCCAAATGTTGCCTAAATGATTGAGTATTTAGAAAATTTTATTTTATTAGGAATTTTCATATATTTTTCATAACTTAAAATAAAAAATTAAATAAAAAATGAAAATAAGATGGGACTTTAAGTATAAAAGTCACGCTCAAACTTTGCTTGGAGATTAGAAAGTCCTAATGGTCTTTTTATATTTAAGAAATCTTGAATTTGCACCTTATCGTTATTTAGGACACACATTTGCATTCATGTTTGCATTTATTGCTTATATATATATATGTGTGTGTGTGTGTGTGTTTGTGTGTGTGTTTATTCTAATTATTGATGCTTTTAGTTAACCATTTAATTATTTAATTATTGTTTTTAAAAAAATTTAGATTTTAAAAATAAATAAATAAATTTAAAATAATATTTTAAGGAATATAATTTTTGGTACTCTACCTAGATGTGAAGAGTCACCAAAAATTATTATTTTCAAAGAATATTATTTTTATTTTAAAGAAAATGTTGTGATAAATCTTAAACAGAAAGAATTATTTTTGAATTCTACCTTTACGTTGGAGAATTTTTAAGGTATTTCTTTAATTTAGAGATTTTCACAACATTTTTAAATAAAGATTTTTAATTGATTTTATTTCTTAAAAATGAAGGGAATTATAATTAAATTTCATATAAAAATCAATTTTATCCAAAATTATAAATAACGCATGATTCGTTAGTACTAATTTTATAGGCGCTCTATGGGTTCTAATCCTTTGCCATGTGTAATCTACTTCAAATTTAATTCTGTTTTTGTAGACCAAAGTTTTCTTTCTAATAAACTTTAAACCCATTTTACTATTTTATTAAAAAGATAAAATTTTTTAATGATCAATCATACCCTAAAAAAAGATTGGTAGCGACTCTCATGTTTTTCATGATTTTAAATGAGTACATCTAGCAAATGAATCTTTGGACCGATACATTATAACACTCACTAGATGATGCGAATACATAAACTGAAGATGATGTAGGTGTCATACCAATGGTGCAAACACAAATATCCTTTCCAAAGATGAAAATGTCTTTTTTATGATACAAATGCCTCTTGCGAATGCAAAATTCGTTGCTAGGCATGAAAATGCTTAAAAATTCCTTTTTTTCTGTTTTTGAAATTCTTTTTTTTTTGTTTGTGAAATTCTTTTCTTTTCAATTTTAAATTATTTCCTCATGCCTGTTTTCTCATCAAATCATCTTCAACTTCTTTTTTAAAAGATTTTCTTTTTCATTCATTTCAATCATTATCCCCATTTCTTTATCTATTTTCCCTATTGTTTTTTCCATAATTTTTGCTTTTCCATTCTCAAGCAAGATTTTTTGACTCTCCTTTCACTTTCAATTTTTATTCATATTTTCAGATCCAATCATGCAACATGCACACGATTAGTTTCAACCTTATATGTCAAGACAAATTTAAGAAACCAAACCATTATGTTTTTGCTACTCTTTGAGTGCATTTTGATCCATCAAACATTCCTTCTCATATTATAAAGAAACATGCTTCCTTTCACATTTTCTTGCCTTAAAAAATTTAAATACATGTGCATATATCAGTTCAAATTATGATTTTGGTAGTTTTATGCCTCAAAATCACATGCATTTATTCATCCTTTCAGTGAAAAATGATGTCATTTATTCTCCTCAAAATTGATTTTCCCTTTTTCTTTCTTAAACAAAATTTCTATTTTATCAAAAGACTTGTTTTTTAGTGAAAAATATTTTATTTCATAAATCAAAACTCACCTTGCATTAATGAGATTTTCACTAAGCACAATTTTTCTTTTGCATCAAAATTGATTTCTTTACTCTTTGCAAAAATGCCTAACAAAATACCCAAAAATTACCAGCAAAATTGCCTATATAACTAAATTCAATGATCACAGATAATGAAATATTCCAAAATATGACTTTCAAATCTCTCGAGAATTGGTGTTCACTATTATGGATGAAAAAAAGGGTGATAATTTACCCTTTTCAAGCAGATTGAATGGTTTATCACATCGAGTATTAGGTTTATCAGGGAATGCCTCACAACTTGATAAGAAAAATGAATGATCTTTCGTCTAGGCTCATGAACAAAACATAAATTTTCTAAAGTTTTGAATTCCTAAAACTCATAAATTTTGAAACCAATTTAAAATGCAATCACACTTTAACTTCTTTTAGTCTCCAATTGTGCTATTTTGATAAATGTTGAGACTAGCCATAATAGGTTCAAGATTTTGGAAAGAAAATTTGGAAAGGAAAAAAAGCTCAAATTTCAACATTAAATGGATCTCACACTTTCAAGGCATTGACGCCCCTGGACCTCTTAAAGGCCTTATTTACTTTAAATTATCATTTCCCCTTTGTTAGGTAATATTAAAAGTGGCTTCGAAGTTTTCAAGTATGCTCTAGACTACCCATTTTTTGGGGTTTTTACCCTAGAGCTTCATTTTTCTTTTCTTTCATTTTTTTCGTTCTTCTTGATTGTTCCATCATACACTTAAGAATTTAAAATTATTCAAAATGAACTTATGGTTTAAAAAAGATACAAAGAAAAAGAGGCAAAAGCTTCATCGTTTATGATGACTTTTAAAGAGAAATGCTCTTCAGTTTAAGTATCTATGCTTAATCAAAATGGATTTTTCATAGCTTGTAACATAGACCAAAGTTAGGGTTTTGAAAGAAAAGATAAATAGGCCCAAAATATGTGTTTGAAGGTGATCAAACCAAGCATCACGTCTTGTGAAAGATTTGTTTTTAGGACATTTGTCATTTCATTTCTTAAGTATCACTATTCCATCGCTTTATTTCTTTCTTTTGCTTCTTTTTTTTCTATTTTTTTGCTTATTTTTTTCTTTGCACATTTTCACTTTTTGATGGAATATGTTCAAAACTTTTTGCTTTGCCCCTTTAACATAAGATGTTATTTCTTTGTCCTTGAAATAGGATTTTATTGCTTACAACTCTCAAATAAATCTTTTTTCATATTTGCTCTTAATGTGGAAGATGATCTTTCATTATGAGTTAGATGAAAAGAATTCATGTGGCTCAAAGAGGGTAGCAAGTGGATAATTTTTATATTTAGGAGGGAATGATAAATAATGGTCATTATCATCTTAAACACAGTTATCTAAATTGAAGAGCAATTCCTTATAAAAAAAAATACTTAAAAGAAAAGCCTTTAATATTTTGGATTCTTTTTGTTTGTCTAATTTTTTTGGCTTTTCATTTTGGCTTTTTGTTATTTTTTTTCTTTGTTTTATTATTGTTTAGATTTAATTTGAATATCTCAAGCATGCAACATCATAATCAATTTTGCTTTTTGCTTTCTTTCTTTCTTTTGTTTCATTTTCTTCATGCCCTACACAACTTGTACACAATTCATAAAGGTTGCTCTATGTTGATATGCCATTTGAGAAAGGTCCATATGATGATGGGAATCATGTCAAAAAGGTTTTTAGATTCTTCATGTCATCCCACCAAAAGATAAAGTTATGGCATAAGTCAAGTTATCTTAAAGGCAATAGGTGGTCTTGTTTTTTTGATTAACATGCCCTAAGATGTTGAACAATGTCACTTTGGAAAGGGAATTGAAACATTGTTTGTTTGTGGCCATTTAATGAGATTTGAGTCAGTGGCTTTTATTTTTGAAGTGCTAGCATAATCTTGACACATATCAAATTACCAACATCATATCCTTTTAAAAAAAGCATTACGTTTGTTAGATTTTTTAGGAATCTTAGAAAAAACCTTATCAAATTAACTATTTCATTAATCATTATCTAAGAAAAAATCATCACTTTTTTTATATGTCACGGTATGATCAAGTGAAGATGGGATTGAAACTTATGTCCCCTTCAAACATTAAGTCTTTTAAGTGGTTTGGGGCATGAAAATGTTTGCAAAAAGGTATTGTCTAAGGTAAGTTAATTCTAAATAGTGATTTTTAACTTTTTAGATTCATCATAACTGTCATAACTTATAGATCTGTGGACCTACTATTAGACATAAACTAAAAGAGTCACCACCAATCTTTTTTGTTAAAGTGCGATTAGTCATTTGATGGAATCTATCCCATTTAAAAAAGAATCATAAGATTAATTTAGGTATCTTTAAATAGTAGATTCTAGCCCACAAAACCAAAATTTAGGTCTGGGAGTATGGTTATGCGTGAGAAAGGTTATAGCACCCTCACAACACCCATCTAAAAGATGTACTAGCCTAATTTCAAGTTATCCAAACCTTAAAACATATTTAAAATTTATCAAATAATTTAATATTAAAAACTTTTCTTAAATTACTCTAATATGTTGGTAATAATTTAAAAAATTTTCTCATCTCAAGAGTATTCAAGGAGATTATTTGTCATTCTTTGAAGAGGCTCCATCGTTGGATTCACTTAATTTTGCTTTTAGAAATAAATACTTATAAACTGAGTTTATAGTAAAAAATATCCTCTAATTTTTTGGTAAGATTTTCTATTGAAAATTATCCTCCAATCTGTGGTAGGATTTTATGCAAAAAGATAGGAAATATTATTTTATTATTTTTCAAAACTTATTTTTTTAGGAAATTATAAGGCTTTCCAATATATTGGTAAAATCTTATTTTGAAAATAAAATATCGGCCCTCTAATATGTTGGTAAGGCTTTTTTTTTTATTTTTTTGAAATAAAAAAAAGTTATAAGATTTTCTAATAATTTGCAAAACCATATTTTAAAAAAATTTATTGCCTTTCAATCTATTGGTAAGGCTTTCATTTAAATATATTTTTGCAAAAATATTTAAAGAATAATAGTTAATCAAATAAATAAATAAAATAAAATAAAATAAAACCTGAAGTTGGCTTGGCTGTGCGACTCAACTGTGCAGCTTACTAGAATAAATCCTCACAATTCAGATTCTACCAAGAATTTAAAAAAAAAAAAATCTACTACCAAAAATCATATCTTTTTTTTTGAATGATTTTTCTCTTATTTTTTCTCAAGAGTTTTTGTATAATTTTTTCTCCATCACTGTTCTTTATCTACCTTAAAACAATTTATAGGGATTTTTTCGTAAAAAATTTTAAGGTTTCATTGATTGTCAAGGATTTTAAAAAATTTTTTAAATCCTTTTAATTTAGGTAAAATCAATTTAATGGAAACCCTAGCTTTGATGCTTTGTGATTAATTTTTATTTGATTTCCTATTTCATATAGGTTAAGAAAAAATCTAAAAAATTCCTCTTTGCCCGATTCTTGTATAGGATTTCTAGAAAATTCTATTCGATTTTCTTTTCTTTCTTTTTTTATTTATTTAGTTTTTATGAAAGAATAAATAAAAATAAAAAATAAAATATTTGTTGGGGCAAAACCTACATCAAAAGAACATGTATTGGACTCAAAGTTCAACAATCTCGACAAAATCAAAATCAAAAATTTGGATACACGTCTCTAATGAAATGGGATATCTACAATTACCCATTTTTGCACATTCCTGCGAAACAGAAATAACCCAAAGACATAGACAACCATTGAGTCTGGTTCAACTTAAGCAATTTTAAAATGATGTAATTTTTGAAAAATTTTAAAGAGTTCTTCTAAATAGAGGCATAAGGTTTAAAAACTCTAATAACTCCTCTAAACAAAGGTTCAACAAATTAAACTCCTTTATATAAAAGTAACCAAATTTAAAATAAGAAATGGGCCTCTAAACCAAGGTTCAACAAATTAAACTCCTTTATATAAAAGTAACCAAATTTAAAATAAGAAATGGGCTTCTCTATACAGAGGCTAAACAACTTTAAAATAAGAAATGAATTTCTCTATACAGAGGCTAAACAACTTTAAAATAAAAAATAAGCTCTTCTATACAGAGGCTAAACAACTTTAAAATTTAGAAATGGGCTCCTCTATATAGAGGCTAAAACAACTTTAAATTAAGAAATGGGTTCTTTTATACAAAGGTTAAATAACTTTAAAAACTTTAAATAAAAAATGTCAAAAGACATCCATTCACCCAGGTCTAAAAGAATTTTAGCTTGAAAACTAAAGATTCACAATTTGAAATTTTAATTTTCTCTTTTCTTCCTCCTTCTTCAGTTTTTACCCCAAAAGCCCCTTTCTTCTTTGTTTTACACCTATTTTTTTGGTTTTTTGCCTTCCTTTTTTCATTTTCTCACCTAACTTCTTTGCTTATTTGGTTCTTCACGTTTTTTTGTTCAATTTTTTTTAGTTCTTGCTCTTCTTCCCTCTTCTTTTTTGGCTTCTACTTCAGTTTCTTATTTTTTGTTCATGCCTCACTTTCTCACCGTTTTCTTTTCCCAATTTTTTTTATTGCTTTCATGCCTTCTCCCACTATTTCTAATAGTTTCTCCCCTATAATGCCTCACGTCTAATGTCTCCATGCAATTATTTTTTATTTTTTCTTTCTTACATAAAACCTCATACATACACGATTAAAACAAATGAATGGGATTGTTTTCTTCATTTTTCATGTGGAGCTTAATCATTCTAACCAAATTTAACAAGGTCGACTGGGCCTTTTGTTCTTAGCCAAATTTATGGCTTATTCGGGCTTTTATTTCATTTAGATTTCATCATTTCATTTTTTTAAGCTTTATTATTATTATTTTGGGCTTTATTTTGGTTGTGGGCCTTAGCCATTTGGGCTATGTTTTGGGCTTTGAAATGAGTTTTTTATTCTAAGCTTTTTATTGGGCCATTTTGGCATTGATTCGGGCCAATGCAATGGCCTTCACTATGAGACCCATATTGGGCTTCATCCTTGAGCATTTAAAAATGAACAGTGTAATGGGCTCCAAAAATTATGGTCAAAGCCCAATTGCAAACCAAGCTCGGGTTATAGTGATAAAGTATCTTGGATAAAATTAGGTGTTTACAGTAAGCATTTGCATAAATTTTAATATTAGATTTACATATTTGTACAAAATATTTGCACTTGCATTTTGGTAAGGTCTTTTGTATTTGCATCATTGAAATAGACATTTAGATTTTTGCATTTGTATTATTATGGTTGACATTACAGTTGTTAGTTTGTAAACATTGAAGAAAAAAGATGAAAGAGAAAATGTCTTTATGAATTTTAAAATGTTAAAAAAAATTTGAAAAAGAGATTGTAAAGAAAAATAAAATTGAGATTTAAGGAATGAAATACTGAAATGATTGAAAAATTAAGAAGAAAACTAAAATGAAAATGGAATAGCTCGTAAGACAAGAAATTTGGAAATTTTGGAGTGAAAAGAGTGTCCAACTTGAAAGAGAATCATTTTCCAAAAATGGTTTTAACCATGATAATGAGTTGGTTTAGCAAACGAAAAATGGTCAGATTTTTAAAGTTGTTTAGCCTTTATTTAGAATGAACTTTTGTCAAATGAGATTTTTAAAGTTATTTACCCTCTGTTTATGAAGAGCTTTTTCAGATGAAATTTTAAAGTTGTGAAGCTTCTGTTTAAAGAAGCATTAATAGGTGTTTGAGATTTGTAAGACCCATGGGCATAATCCCTATCCTTTGAGTAGGATTTGTAAGTTTTTTGAACCAAATATGTTTTTTAGTGTTGCAATTTATAAGTCCTTTAGGCAAGATTCGTAAGTCTTTCAAACTGAATTTGTTTTGTTGTTAAGATTTATAAGATTTTCAAGCATAATCTTTAAATCATCTAGGTAAGATTTGTAAATCTTCCAAGCTAAATCTATTTTAGTGTAATATTTATAAGATCTTCAAGCACAGTCTCTAAGTCATTTGGGCAAGATTCTTAGTAGAGTTTGTTTTAGCAATAAGATTTGTAAGACTTTCAGGTATAATCCTTAAGACTTCTAACCAAAGATGGAAACAACTTGTAAGTCCTTTAGACATAATCCCCAAGATATCTGGGCAAAGATAAGAAAGATTTGTAAAACCATTAAGCATAATCTCTAAATTATTATATTATATTTCAAAAATTATGGAGTCTGTAATTAAACGATTTTTTTAATTTATTTTCAAAAGTTGTGAGTCTCTAATTAGAGAATTTTTAGATTTATTTTCTAAAGTTGTGTGCTTCTAATACGATGAGCTATTAAATTTAATCTCAAAAGTTAAAGAGCCTCTAATGAGAGGAATTTTTCAAAAATTCAAAAATTAAAAAATTTTTAAAAATCCAAAAAAAAAATAAAATTCAAAAAACCTAAAAAAATCAAAATTCAAAAAATAAAAAAAGAGTCAAATAAAAAAATAAAAAAACCAAAAAATGCTAAAAAAAACTAAAAAAACCTTTTGAAAAATCTTCAAATCACTAGCCCTAAACAAAATTGTTATCTATTGTTTTTGTCCTATTTTTGATTCTCAATAATGTGCAAAGAGGAAGTTTATGTAGATACCTAATTTTGTTCAAATTAATTCGATTTTGATAAATTTTTATACTTAATTTTAACATTTCAATTTAAGCTAGTTTAAGTATTTTAATCAAATTTATCTAATTAGGCTCATTTAAGCTTTATTTTAAATTAATCATTTTTAGATCATTTTGCATCAGCCAAAGTCCGATTCAATTTTGGGTAAATTTTGAATTAAGTTATATGAGCTTAAAAGCCCAAAATCTAATGTTGAAAGTCTGAGTTTCTTTTTTTTAAGCCCATGGTCATTTTTTCTAAGGTTAACTAAAATGAAATGAATAGAAAAAAAAGAAAGCAAATCCTGAAGGTTGGACTGCTATGGCAACCAACTTTCTATATTATCGAAGTCCTTTCACTCAAACGATTACCCCATTTCTAGCTTTTCCTTTTTCACCTTTTGTTTTATGCTCTAACCCCTAACATAAATTCATCAAAGACTCCTAAACTCTGAAAATGCAGCAAGTTTTAACCTCTCAAAATCAGCAACCGTTATTGCAACAAAGTTCCATTCATTAGTATCGAAGTTCTTTATTGATTAGAACTTTGGTTTTATAAGAAACCCAAGAATTTTACAGATAAAGAGGAAATTTTTTTATAACAAGAACTTTGCCTTCATAAGCCACCAAGCAACACATCCTAACACCACCAAAAAAACATTTAAAGATAACACTATAGCACAATTAATAAGCAAAAGAGCCAATCAAAATCATTAGTCCTATACCAATCGAAATGCCTTAGCCACCCTGTACCCACAAAGTTGAGAACCCCTACTTAAACTAACCACCACAGCAATCTCACTACCATTCACCCCTTAACAATCATCCATTCAACCTTAATCTCATTACCATCACCTAAACCACCTATTCACTCCCTAAACCCATGCCCAAGATGAACCAAAAACCTACCACCAGGACTACCAACAACCTAAAAAACAAAGCATTGCAAACCTAAAAAATCCCAACCTAAACAAAAAAAAGTTCAAAAAAAATTCATTGAACAACAAGTAAAAAAACAAAACAAAACACATCTCCAAGGATGGAGAGCAACAACACCAAAGGAAAAAAAAAAAAGTAAAAAATCATAAAAAAAGGTAAAAAAAATGCTTCAAATGGGTCTTGGTTTGAAATAGTTCAAGTTGGTTTCGAGGTTTGAATTTTTTTGGTGAAGATGGAGGCTAGGGCAAGATGAGAAACATAGATGATTAAAGTGCACAGAATTCTGAGGATGAGATGTATTCCTTAACTTACCCAACCAAGTTTCACCCACTTCAATATCCTTCACCATAGTATCTCGATCCACCACAGTATTCTCCACCTGACGACTTATCTTCTCAACATCTTTTAGATCTACAATATCCATCCCACATTTCATCACCAAATTACTTTCCTACACCATAACAATTTTCATCACATAGTTTCTTTCTCCTTAAGAGCAACGTGATCCTTGGAAGAGTGCTCAAAATAATTACATTACAACAGTCTGTTATTATTCAAATATAAGACACTCTTCTTGAAAAACAAGTAATTTTCATCGTGATTCTAAAGATTTGTGTAGGTCAAATTAATAACCACTTTAGCACCCGTCCTCAGGATACCTAAAAATCCTCAACCTATAAAACCTTTAAAAGAAACTACAGTTTGTAATAGAGATGATAAGAGGCAGGATAAGGAGTTGTGTCATGTTCTTGACATTGGGAATGATGTGGAGCTTTTCGGTGATTTTGTGGAGCCATGTCCTTTAAAGTCTCTAGATGAAACAAATATTTAAGGGAGAGAATAAGTCAGGATGATGGATTAGTTAAGGGATCTAAAATTTAAGTAGAAAATAGTATTTATGCTATTGGTGAAGACTTATTTAAGCCTTTTAAGAAACCTATTTCATTTTTATAACACTTTCAAGAACAAATGCATGATTTATCAAAAATGAATATGGTGGATAAGTATGTTGATGAAAGATGCTTAAAGGAAAATTTAGATATACCCACAACCAAATGTCTTATAAAGCCTAGTGGAGAGGTTGATGATGAGTTTGACAAGTTTTTGAAGAGCATTCCAAAGGTTGATAATGAGGAAGAGCCTGATAATGATGCAAATAAGGAATTCTTAAAATACCACTTAGATAATGAGGATATATAATCATAGAATTCTTTAATAGTCTAAAGGATCCTCCATCTTTTGACCCTCAACCTGAAACTTTAGACACCCCATTCTCTACACTTCTTTAGATTGTTCCATCCATTGTGGTACCTTTTACTATAGAACTAAGGCTAGTGACTATTATTCCTAATTCAGTGGGTGACACATATAAGATTCGGACAAATGAAAGGTTGAAACTCTTTGCCTAGCACCACCATTTTAAGCCTATTATTAAAGATGTGGTGAGAAGAAAAATCATTAAGTGGATGGATACTGGAACCAAATGTGGGGTGATTACTTAACCCTAGTGAAAGTTAAACTATTGACTTTAAATCAACGCTTCTTGGAATGTAACCTATATTTTTTACTCTTCATGTTTTTCTTTTATTTTCTAGATTTCAATATTAGTTTTAGTTTTAGTACTGTTAGATGTTTTGTTTTGTTTTGTTTTGTTTTGTAGGTACCAATAAAAAATATTATTTTGTATATAATTTCAATAAGGCAAGCCATGGCCATCAATAACAGTCGGGGAGTTTCCTTCACTTTTGCATTTAATTGCTATATTATTTACACATTAAGGATAATGTGCACTTTAAGTTTAGGGGTGGAGAAAATTTTTCCAAAATTTCAAAAATTTTCTTGAAAATTGTGTTTAATTTGCTTTGCTATGAGTTAGTAGTATGCTTTCATTGGTTGATTTGATATGATTCCATGATTGACTTTGACTATAGAATTAGGAAAAGAATAAATGTTGTGTAAAACATGAAATGAATTATTTAGTTTATGACTACTTGATTGTTAGATTTAATTTGTCAGTAATTGTTTTGATAATTGATTTACATGTCATTTGGTGAATGATTATGTGATCATGAAATTTTTACATTCATCATTAATGTTATGCTTATATTTTAGAATTTGTTTGATCGTCTCTTGAGGTAAAATCTTATACTACATTTAGCTAGGGAGATGACTTAGGCTATCTTTGGATCAATTGCACCTTTCAAGCTGACCCTTATATAAATATCTATAGTCAACCCTTTTGAGCCTTTCATTATTCTTTTTGTTTTCACCAACATTAATAAACCCTACCTTTATGTTTATATTTCCTATCTTTTGTCCTTACCCTATGTACATGTGGATCATGTATGATATATTAGAGAGTTATGTACATTTGGGATAAGGGTGAAATTTAGAAATAAAAAATAAAAATAATAATGAAAAAGTGAAAAAAAAGAAAAAAAATAAAGAAAGAAATATAAGTGTGCAAAAATAAAAAATAAAAACGAAAAAGTTCAAGTTTGGGGGTATTGTTATTCTTGAAAAGCTCATACATATTGAAAATCAAAATGATCCTAGCTTTAGTAATGCATGATTAGGGTAATTAAGCTTAAATTGCCTTTCATTCTACCTTTACCCTAGCCTAATATTAGAAGCTTAATAAAGACTTAAGGATCCTTGGGTGTGTGCATGTCTACATTAGTGGAGAGATGTGAAAAGCAAACTTTTGAATTATGTTCGTTCTTTGATAATGCGTCACTTCATTTCTTGGTTGCATTATCACAACTAAATTTCATGTAATGAAATGTTATGGACATTGCACACATAATGAAACTTCAATTAGTAGAAGCTTACTCTTGAATAAGTATTGTGTTAGCCATTGTTTATGATTTTTTTAAAACTATAGTCACTATGTAATCTTTTTGCAGAAATCATTATAAATTGATCATTAGGAAGTTGAATTTATCTCTAGCATAATTTTTATTTTGCTTGAGGATAAGTAAAAGTTCAAGTTTGGGGGTTTGATAACTAGGGCTGTAAACGAGCCGAGCCGAGCCGAGTAGTGAGAAGCTCGAGCTCGAGCTCGACTCACAACTCGGGGCTCGATACTCGGCTCGAGCTCGATCGAGTTTTATTTTTCAAGTTCGAGCTCGATTCGTGATCGAATTCGAGCTATTCGAGCTCGCTCGATTAAGCTCGATTAATATATAAAAATAAGCTCGATTCGTATACTCGACAAAAATTCGATTATTCATGCTCGAACTCGAACTCGAACTCGAAATATTTTATTAATTAAAATAACAAAAATATATTTAAATATAAAAGCTCGATTAGGCTCGCGAGCTACTCGAGTCAGATATAATAATACTCGAATTTGGCTCGATCGATAAGTCGAGCTACTCGAGCTTAAGCTCGACTCGACAATAATCGAACCGAATTCAAGTTTTTTTCGAATCGAACCCGAGTAGCTTGCGAGTACTAATGTATCATTTACACCCCTATTGATAACTCTATAAAATAGAGTTGTTTAGACTTGTTAAATAAATTACTTTTGCTTAATTCTTGGTGAAATAATGATCTTTTTACTCTTAATGTGCTTAATTTGCTGTTTTGAAGAATCTTGAAAGTTCTTAATCAATCTTGGATTATTCTTTATACATTAGAATAAATCTTAGACTGTTGTTGATATGTTCTTATTGATTTTTAGAGTTCTAAAAAATCTTTAAGTGAAAATGTGAAAATTGTGCAAGATTTGCTTAGCTAAACCTATGGGAATTAGAATTATTCAATCTTAATGAAAAATTCAAAAAATTCATGCAAGAATCAAAAAAGGCATGTTAGGCTATGATTAAGGTCATATTTGTAATTTCATGTTGAATGCAAGCCCATGGTAGTTTATGTAGGCATACGTGCATGTGATTACCAATAGATAACATGGCAACAAGTCTTTTCTCATTGACCAAAAAAGATGACTTAGAAATTTATATGGCATGATGACTTGGCAATTCTATTCAAATTGGAAAAGTCCAAATAGCCATTAGTTTTCCTATATTGACTTGGAAATCCTATTTTTACTTGGATTGCACTTATTTCTATTTATGGTAGGATTTGCACGGATATATATATATATATATCTAAACTTCTAAAGAAGGGGTGGTATGCATAAGATTTTTAAATCCAAAACTGATTTTCTTCTCTTCAAGAAGAGTCCTATGTAAAGGCAAACTCCAACAAGTCTCCAAAAAGGAATAAAATCTATTCCAACTTGAAGAACACTTTTCTAGAAGACTTTCAAATTTTGATTTTCAAAAAGACATCTTCATTCAAGAATTCAAGCTTGGTTAAACTTGAAAGAGATCCGATCAAAGCCAGCCACCACATCTACTTATCCTTTTAACTTTAGGATTCTTTGTATTCTTATTCTATAAATAGCTATCCTTTATTTAGAGAAAATTTGAAATAGGGTTTGGGGTGATAGCCTAACCTAAAGTAGTTAGTTTATTTAAATTTACTTGTTTTTCCTTTTTATGTTTTTAAGCTTTCTTTAAGCTATTTTAAGTTATGCAAAGTTCAATTTTAGTTTTCTTTTAAATTCAAGCTCTATTTTGTCTTCAATTCAATTTAAGCTTTCTTAAATTTTGGTATTTGCTTTCAATAAAATTAATTTGCATCTTTTCCTTTTAAGTGTTTTAATTGATGCAATTCATGCTCTTTAAGTTTTGTTCTTAATTTAATTTGAGGATTGAAGTTTAATTCATTAAATTTAAGTTAGTAGCATTCAACTAAGTTTAATTCAGATTCTATTTAATATCATTTTTGCATGTTTAAGATTATTTGGTTTGAGACAATTTTTGCATGTTTTAGGATCTTACATATTAGTTTAGATTTAATTTATACGTTTTTAAGTTTACTAAGTAAATTTACATTCTGTTTTGTTTAATTTAAGTTGTTAAGTTCATATTTAGTTTATTTTGTATGCTTTATTAGGTTGTCGTTTAGTTAGTTAATTTAAATAGTTATTTAGTTATTTGCATTCTAATTTCTTCTAGATATAATTAACGGTGAACAATTTCAATACTTAGTTCTCTTCCATATATTTCAATCTCCATGAGAATGATACTCTACTCGACCTATATTACTTGTTCTGATTCTGTACACTTGCAAATTATAGTGATGAATGAAGCAACGAAAGAAAGATTTTCAAAGAATTGAAGCTATGACCTTTTTACTTAGATTTAGGCTATTGAAAGAAATTTTAGTGAAAATTAAGGTTAGAAACGAAAAGTGGAAGAAAAAAAGAGTCTAGAGAAAATTTTTTGGGATTTTTTTGACAAAGGTATGCAGTGGCGAGCAACCAACGACCACCGGTGAACGGCGGCACAAGTGAAGGTCACCAGTTGGATTATAGGCTGGCTTTGGGCTTTCAACTATTGGATCTTTTTTTTTACAAAGAAAAACTTTTTTTTTAAAGAGGTTTAAATGAATTAGAAAAAAAATTTGAATTTTTATAGTTATTAAAAAAAGTCAAAATGGTGCATTTTGGGGTAAAGGTTTCGTGTGCCAACCCAACTTGATGACCTACACATTTTACTCAACAACCCATATATGCTCAAGACTAAGATAGGTTTGGTTGAATCGCCCAAAACCAAAAAAATAGACTTAATTGCCAACGAACTACTCCAAATCATGAAAAAACACTTTCAAACTACTCGAATCATTTCTTGGATCGTTGACCGATGTTGATCGACCATTTTGGATAAAAATTTTATTATTTTATTATTTATTTTTTATTCTGATGTTTTATTTTTTGCTAAGTTATTTAATTTCTTATACATGCATATCTAAAATTCTATATCCTTAAAATAAATATTTCATATTTTCTATAATAAGATAGTGTTAGTATAAATAAACTTAGATTCAAAAACTAGTAAATCTACTCATGCTAAAGAATAATTTTTTTCATAACAAATAAAAAGGAGAAAAAGGATTTTTTTTCGAGATGGGATTTTAAGGAAGTCATAGTAGTGATTCTTAAAAAAAATCTCTAGGTAAAATAATTTTTTAAAATACTGTCAAAGTATTAGGGTATTTAAAATAATTTTTAATATATTTTTTTAATAAGTTTTAATTAATTTTAAAATTTTATTAAAATGATAACTTTTTTAAGTGACCAATCATATCTATCCAAAAAAAATTGATAGCAACTTCTTTTTTTGGTTTGATTTTAAAATCTCATATAGTGGTCTCAAAACCGTTATAATAATAGGATATATATTTGGATGTAAAAGCAATGGTAGCAATGAATAATAAGATGAAAAAATGACTATAAATGACATTCGGTTAAAATTTGTATATAATGAAATTTTTAGTATAGTTTTTACATTTATGAGTTAATTTTTATAACAAATAATAAATTTATTAAAACTTATTAATAATATTTTACAACTAAAATTATTATTTATTTATGATTTTAGCTATTTATTTATTAAATAACTATATAAATGATATATTAAAGAATTATAATGGTGTTGTCTGAAAATATTTAAATAAAAAAACTAAAATAACAAATAAATAAATAAATAATAGAAAAGCCAAAAAATCTAAAGTTACAAGTGATAGGGACATTTTGATCCCTACATTGTAATCTTAAGGGTAACCAAAAAAAAAAAAGAGGGGGCTAGGGGTGTAAATGATACATTAGTACTCGCAAGCTACTCGGGTTCGATTCGAAAAAAATTCGAATTCGGTTCGATTATTGTCGAGTCGAGCTCGAGCTCGAGTAGCTCGACTTATCGATCGAGCCGAATTCGAGTATTATTATATCTGACTCGAGTAGCTCGCGAGCCTAATCGAGCTTTTATATTTACATAAAATAATTCGAGTCCGAGTTCGAGTTCGAGTTCGAGCATGAATAATCGAATTTTTATCGAGTATACGAATCGAACTTATTTTTACATATTAATCGAGCTTAATCGAGCGAGCTCGAGTAGCTCGAATTCGATCACGAATCGAGCTCGAGCTTGAAAAATAAAACTCGATCGAGCTCGAGCCGAGTATCGAGCCCCGAGTTGTGAGTCGAGCTCGAGCTCGAGCTCGAGCTTCTCACTACTCGGCTCGGCTCGACTCGTTTACAGCCCTAGAGGGGGCATGAGTAAAATTAAAGAATGTTGCGGTGGAAGTGGATTTTTCCACTGGACCCTTAAAGTCAGTAAATTCTTAAACCTCCAGTGCAGTGAAAAAATGTGAAATGCATTAGTCTTTATTTTCCAAACACTTCTCAGTCCAGTGACATCTTTCAATTGGATCTCAATCTTCAATCGAAACCAAATGAAGCCTTAAAAGGCTTCTTTGAACGGACAAAAATATTGTTGTTAATCCAACAAGGCCTTTAAGCTTACTTGACATTTTATTTTAATTCAAGCCTAATAAAATTTTAGGAGTTTCAACTTATGCCAATTGTAAATGGTTTGTAAAGTTTATTCAATAAAAAAGTAGCCGTAATGATGAAATATTCACATGTTTAGCAGAGAAGGAACCGTTCATTATGAATGGTAAGAAATAATAAAAAGTGCAAAAGGACGGGGGAAAAGCGTCAAATTACATCAGAGTCAAGGTTTTTGTTTTTTTTTATTATTATTATTATTCCAGTTGCATCATTTCCATCTATATATTAAATTACTAATTAAATTGGGTATCACAAGTTTTAAACAACACCAATTTATTTATTGAAGTTGAAGTCTAGTTAAAATTGTTTATATAATTATTTTAAAAAAATAAAAATGAATATATTTAAAATTTAAATTCTCATATTTGTAATTTGCTTTTTATTTTTAAGTTACGGCTTCTTTCATAAAATAAGACATTAATTTATTTTATAATATTATTTGAAAATCCTAGTAAAATGATAATATATATAATTTTTTGTTTACAAAATAGGATTTAGATTTGAATTAAAGCTCCATTTGTTTAGCAAAAAATAATTTTTAAATAATAATTTTTGAAAATTTTTACATTTTTGAATAAAAAGAGATTTTTTGTTATTTGTATGAGTTAAATTAAAAATGTTTTCCGTTATTTGGTTATTTTTTGAAAAAATTATTTTTTTCAAATAATATTAATATAACTATTAAACTATTAAAATCATTTATTATTAAAATATATTGAAATTATTTATTATTAAAATTATTAATATTTAAAAATAATTATATTTTAATAATAATATTTAATATTAAAATATTATGTTAATATAAAAATACTTAAAATAAAATTATTTATTATTTTTTATCTTATTTATTAATATATTAATATATTATTTATTAATAATATTTATTAATATATTATATTAATAGTATATTGTTTATTAATAATATTATTAATTAATATATTATTATAATATTTATTAATTAAATTAACAATATTTATTATTATATTATTTATGAATAAATATTATTTATTAAAATTAAAATATTAGTATAATATTTATTTATAATAATATTTATTAATATAATATTATTTATGAATATATTATAATATTATTTATTAAAATTATTTATTAATAATATATTATTTATTAATATAATATTATTTATAAGTAAAATTATACTCAAAAGTATTAATAAATAGTTTTACTCATAAATAACTTTTTTTGAAAAATATCTTTCCTATTTTAAATCGGTAAGACAATTAAAAAAAAACATTATTTTTCATTGATCAAAAAATTATTTTTTATTGATCAACCAGTTTTTCACCAAACAAATGCCTAAAAATGCAAAAATTATTTTTTAAAAATCTTTTTTCATAAATCAAATGAAACCTAAAATTTTCATCAATTTCTTTTTTTAATTTTGCATAGACTTCAAAGGAACATGATAATTTATCCTTAACATAATTTTTACTGGAAAATAACTCGCAGGGCCGCACCTCTATATCGGGCTTAAAAAATTATTTTCTTTTTTAATTATTAATTTTATTCAACTTTATTTTATTTTCTTGTTAATTACCATCTTTTAATAATTTTTTTTGAAATAACTGAATTATTAGGACCAATATTATATATATATATATAGAATAAATTTATTGCTTATTGTTGATTGATGATTAAATTTTGAATTTACAATAAAAAAATTACCATTTAACTTAATTTGAATAGGAGTATATTATGAAAATTTATGCAATCAAATGCAAAAAATGACTCGATTTCAATAATAATAATTATCTCTTCCTTCTCTCTTAGTCACGTCTATTCTCACTGTTTTTTTTTTCAAAATGAAAAAGACCTGCAAACCTTAGACCGTGGGCCTTAACAAATATATCAAATATAGTTTGGCGTCAAGAGTTGTTGAGGGAATCAGCTGGAAATAAATAGGAAAATCCCCGCTTCTTTTAGTGTTCGGAAGGATGGGTATGTTTGAATACGTATTTATATGTTTGCGTGTCAAATGGAGCCAACTTACTTGTTTTATATCCTTCATGGAATCTTCCACTGGCTACAGTACGAAAATTAAGGTGGAAGCCGATATGACTGACTTTGGACGAGGACTGGTTCTACAACTTGAATAAAGACAAACCCTTATGATAAGACATTCCCGATTAGTGGGTAGGGGACCGATCGAAGAAAAAGATACACCCACAATTTGAGAAATGCATTCATAGCTCAAGTCGGCGAGGTGAGCAGGGAGTCCAGCAGTATATAAGAAACAACTAGCGATGAATCTCAATATTCTCATCAAATGTCTTTTTTTTGGAGGCAACGAAACATTCTTTACACTGGAGGAGGGAAGAAGAAAAAAGACAGTGGATCGGTAACACGCAAGAGGAAATCATCAAAAAAGAAGCAGCAACGGGTATTTTTCACAAATCCCATCCTATCCATTTCATTCATTCATTCAATTCTATTTTTAATTAATGAAAACGAATCCCATTTTGCTCGATCAGAAGGAAGGCCTCAAACACTTGGAAGTAGAGATGGTAAAGAAAGAGATCAGTAAAGAACCAGCTGAAAGGTACCATTTTCACAGTCTTTCCGGATCTTCCATTCCTCTATTTTATTTGTCCTTCTTTTTTCTATTTCCATGACTCAAAATCATGTATTTTTATAATATTTTATTTCTTAATATTTTATATTAATTTTTAAAAAAATTTTAACATTAAAATATGACATCAGTTTTATGAAACAAAAAATTAAAACTTTAACGTAGTAAAATACACTAAAATCAAAAAATTTTCTTGGTTTCTATAAAAAAAATTAAATAAAAACCATTTTGAAACATGGAGTATATATATTATTTTTTCCAAAGACTTGTTATTCACTCTAAAAGATTCTCTTTAATTTTTTTTTTTTATAAAAAGACATAATCTTAACATAACTTTTTATATTTTTTTCAGTTTTCACCAAAATCTTTATTTTTGGTTTCAAGTGGGAGGGATTCAGATTGTTGTCTTTTATTGGATTAAATTTCGAATTCAAACAATTTTTTTGGATACGGGTCATCTATTTGCAGATCCTGCACCATTTATCTTCCACAGTCTCTCTCTCTCTCTCTCTCTCTCTCTCTCTCTCTTTGAAATTCTTCAACTCTTATTCTTCCTACAGTTCAAATGCTCCTCGGAAAAAGAGCAACAGCTCATGGCTTGAGTTTAGGGCAGAAGTAGGAAAGCTTGAAGAGGAAGTGGCAGTGAGAAGGGCAGAGACAAGTCTCATGAGACAGCAGCTAATGGAAGCAGAAACCAACCTCGAAGCTAGCCGAGGAACAGTAACTGAACTAAGGATGATCAAAGACCAGCTTCTCCTGGAGAATTTACGTGACCAGAGTCTTGTTAATGATTTGACACGCCTTTTTCTTGATTGAAATTCTGCCGTTGAGAAAGCAGAACAAAAAACAAAATCGATGATCTTAATGTTTATTTTTATGTTTTGTAAGGCAGTGCAAGGTTTTTTGCTAATAAAATATGTCGATGTTCTCTTCTACCTAGCAACAGTGACTGCATGCATCGTAACGAAATCAAATTCATTAATTTTCTATTTAATCTTTAAGGTACATATGACAAGTATAAATGAAGTCTCATATTAACGAAGAGTCAAGAATATTGAAATTTTGGACCTCGATTCTTTAGAACAACTATTTTTATATTTTTTATGCTTCGAAGGTTACTAATGATGATTATCCTTTGTTAATAATCGTGTGATTTTCAGAAAAATATTGGATTTTTAAAAATTTTAATAGTCAGAATTTAATTCTTAATAATTTTAAATATATAAAAAATGATGATTATACCTTAGATAATCAAAATTTAATCTTAATAAACAGCCTGAAATATTAAAAAAGTGATAATTAATCTTTTGATATTTTTTATCTTTATTTTTATTTTTCTTTTAAACTTCGACAGAAAGGTGTTTTTCTTTCGCGTAGCGTAAGTTGAAAGAAATTGAAATCTTTGTTTTTCCTAGAGAATTAAGTCGTACAGGGTTGCTTCCCTTGTCATGCAGCGTCCTACTTGTACCTGTGGTAGTTGAGCTTTATGTTATTGCACCCAGGCGCAATAAGATAACGAAAAACGTTGTCATATTTACATTCTGTTTGATTCGTGAAAAATAATTTTTATATTTTTAAGTATTTATTTGGTACAAATTAATTGATCAATGAAAAATAATTTATTGATCAATAGAAAATGAAATTATTTTTTTAAAAATTATCTTACGAATTTAAAATAAAAAAGATATTTTTTGAAAAAAAATTGATTATGAATAAAATTATTTATCAATACTTTTAAATATAATTGTACTTAAAAATATTATATTAATAAATATTATTATAAATAAATATTATACTAATATATTAATATTAATTAATAATATTATATTAATAAATAAATTATAAATAAATAATTTACTATTAATATAATATATTATAAATATTATTATAATATATTAATAAATAATATAAAGAATAATAAATAGTTTTATTTTAAGTATTTTACATTAACATAATATTTTAATATTAAATATAATTACTAAAATATAATTATTTTTTAATATTAATAATTTTAATAATAAATAATTTTAATATTTTAATAGCTATATTAATATTATTTGAAAAAAATAGATTTTTCAAAAAAAAAAACAACAAAAAATATTTTTTATTAACTCATTAAAACAATAAAAAAATTTCTTTCAATTCAAAAAATATAAACATTTTTCAGAAATTATTTTTTGAAAGTCATTTTTTGTGAAACAAACGGAGCGTTAATAGTATTCACAAAAGATGCATGCGTTTCGGTTCAAAAAATTTTTATAATAAATTTCACATAATTTAAATAAAAACAAAAGGTAAAAAAAATAGGGATAATATGTGTTTATTTTAATTGATTTTTTTATGAAAGTTACGATAACAAATGTTTATTTTAAATGATTTTTTTTTTACGAAAGTTATGATAACATGTGTTTATTTCAATTGATTTTTTTTATGAAAGATACTTAATTTTTAAAAAGATAAAAAATATGACAAAAAAAAGATCTCGTAAACGATGTCATATAGACACTTTTATTAAGTTTAAAATATTTTCCTTAAATTAAAGTATTAAATAATCACTTTATTAATATTATATATAAATTAATAATAAAAGATATACTTTTATATATACTTCAAAATTGATTGGGATAAAATACCTTAAATATGCTTCCATTTCGATCTCCTCTTTCTTTAAAAAAAAAAGCAACATGTTTCAATATAACCTCGAATTGAAAAAATTTGACTCCTTATCCAATAGGGATTGATCAAACTTGTTGAATACAAATTAATATGACATCTTTATCAACCAACACAATTTACTATAAAATTGATTTAATAAAAAATTTATAAAAATGACATACAGGTTCATTAAATTAAGATATTAAATAATAATTTTATTGATATATAAATAAAAATGTAAAAAAAATGAATAATTAAAAATATATTAAAATATTCGAGCAAGACATAACACCTTAAAGTCGTTTCCAATTTTACCCTAATTAAAAAAAAAAACTCGATTTAGTCTCAATTTTAAAAAAAAAATCGAATCCATATGAACTGAAATCCATTGAATTCGAGTGTTTTGTCATATACACTAACATTGACATTTTTTTTAAATATTGATTGACCAATTTCTTTTATTTTGACATGTTTTTAATTGAAAAAATTAAAAACAAAAGAAATGAAAGGCAAAATGAAAAATGAAATTAGGTGCCACATACACGCGTTCGTTATTTTTTATAAAAGATTATCTAATTTAAAAAAAAAAAAAAAGAAAGAAGAACATTAAAAATGGGGAAAAAAGATGAAAAGCAAAAAAAAAAAGAGTTCACACCTGACATCAGCTATGATGAGCTTTTATTGAAAATTTATATAATGAATTAAAAAATAAAACTAAAAAATCCAAAAAAATTTTAAATTCAGATACAAAATTAACACATCCACTAATATAATTTTCTTTAAAAATGATCAAATAGAAAAAGTCAAAAATAAAAAATCAAACATATATTTTAATAATCATAACGAGTGGCCTATATTTAAAAAATCAAAATATAAAAAACTATTAAATATTAAAAAAGAGAAAAAATTAATAAAAGATCAAATGTATTGACATGTTGTATATCATTGATATAAACTATGTTTGACAAAAAATTTTAAACAAGAAAATATTTATCAATTATTTAAAAAATAAAAAAATGTTTAAAAAAGGAAAAAAATAAAAGATCAAATGTATTGACATGTTGTATATCATTTCCTGTTTCTAAAAATCTACAATATCAATGTCTTGTCATGCCTTTCTTGTCTTTTTCTACCTATCTTTATCAATTTTTAAAAAGTAATGTTGAGATCTTCTATGTTGTTAGTTGGTTTTTCTTATTTTAATTTTAAAACAAATAAAATGCATCACACATTTTTTCTATTCATTTGTAAAGTGGCCAAGGATAGCAAATAAGATAAAGGAATGGATATATATATTATTTTTATTTTTTTCGAGAAAAAACAAGACATTTCATCAAATAGATAACAAGTGCATAACAATAAAACTATTTGGGCGAGAACAAAAGCACCCAAAGAATGATTATAAGACAATCATGAATAAGTTATTCTCAGATTCTTTTTTCAAAACTCAACCAGATAATATCCTTCATCCTTCAGAGCTCATCAAACTATGTTTGCCTTTGTGTTGTGAGGTCATCTTATGATATTGCCTCTATTTTATATCCAAGCTGTCTTTTTCAAGTTTTTAACTTAGATATATCCCCTTTTTTTTTTTCTTTTTTTTCTTTCTTTCTCTTTTTTTTTTTTAAGCAAAGTATCTTTTCACAGCATTTGAGTTTATCGGATTAGACAAATCATTTCTGTCCATTTATACCAAAATCAATGCTTCACCGAAAAAAAGTTTTCTTCACTAAATATGGACCTTTCCAATTTGGTGTCTATTTTTTTCGATTGTGATATTGATTTGAAAGAATCTTTTTCAACACTAAATCTATTCTTGGAAGCGACAAGGGTGGATTTTTTTATTATGTGCTCTCATCATCCTCTTCGATATAGTTGACCAAGGTAAAGTGTTGTAAGTCTTTTCTTTTTTAATGAGGTTTAACTACTTATAGTGATTCTTGACCCACTTTGCTTCTTCTAGTTTAACTTCCATTAGAACTCTTATAAGAAAATTTTTACTTCAATCGATAATACAGCTTTCATTTCATAAACTAACGAAAATAGGATGGCCCTAGTAGATGTTCAAATTAATGTTCTATAAGCATGCAAAGCAAAAAGTAACTTCTCATGCTAATATTTGTAATTATTAGTCATTTTCTCCAAGATCTGTTTGATTTCTTATTTGCAGCTTCTATTGTCTTATTCATCTCCAGATGATATGGTGTCAAATTATGATGATGAATTTTGAATAAAGTGCATATTTCATTCATCATTTTACAATTCAAGTTTTTGATGTCCAAAATAATCCTCTTTGGAAGCCTATATTTACCTATTATCTTTTTTTTTATGAACTTACATACCACTGATCAGGTCATGCTAGCATATGATGTAACTTCTATCCTTTTAGTGAAATAATCAATTATCACAAAAATGAATCGACGCTCATTTGAAGCTTTTAGGGTGATAGGACCGATGACATCTATGCCTCGCACAGAGAATGGCCATTGAGGTGCCAAAACATGAAAAGCTGACGTAAAAGCATAGATCTTATCAGCATAAATCTAACACTTATGACATTTTCTAGCATAATCAATATAGTCCCTCTTCATTGTCAACTAATAATAACCAACCTTCATAATTTGTCTAACCATCATGTGACCATTCGTATACGCCCTACAAACCCCGTCATGTATTTCTTCAAGAATTTTCTTTGTTTCAATTGCATCCATACATCTTAAAAGCACATGATATCGGTTTCTTTTATAAAACGATATCCCCATTAAGAAAGAAACCCATAACTAGCCTTCTAATAATCCTTTTATCGTTTTCTGTTGTATGTTTCAAATATTGTTGACTTTTAATGTATTGCAAAATATCCTAATACTATGGCTTCCCATCAACTTCTTTTTCAATTTCTGAGTAATGTGCTGGTGCATCTTTTACCTCTAACTTGATAGGTTAAATATCAGTATTTGTAGCTATTTTTATCATTGTAGCTAGAGTAGCCAGTGCATCAATAATTTGATTCTCTTCTATAGGCAGATGTTCAAATTAAATTTTCTCAAATTTCTTGACTAGCTCAAAAATATACTCATGTTATTGAATCAATTTCAGGTCTCTTATTTCCTATTCCCCTCATAATTGATATATAACCAAAGCTAAATCTTCAAATATATCCAACACTTTAATTTTTTTTCAGTTGTTACTTGCAAACCTATAACATAAGCTTTGTATTCTACTACATTATTTATATAATTGAAATTCAATCTAATTGTGATGGTGTTTTTGAGTGGTTGCTGAAGGATGTGTCTGAGCATATTGCTGATTGATGTGCTGAATGGTGTTTCTGTATGTAGTATGGTATTTATTATATTTAATTACGTATAGCTTTAAATTTAGAAGGTCATATTGTGTAATTTGTATAATTATGATCAAGATTGCAAGTATAATAGACTCCGAACAACATCATTCTCCTTCTAATGAACATGCACAAGACATAGCTGTAGGCCAAAGAAGAAAGAAAAAAGGCTCAAATAAACAAATTAAAGTGAGTAACATAAAAATTCATGTTGACTTCAATCAAAGTAGGCAACATGTGTCTGAAGGAGCTGCCAAGATGGCTACTCATATTGGAGCCACCATTCATCGTAAGATTTTCATTACATACACCGATTGGCGATGAGTTTCTGATGATCTAAAGGATGATATATGGCAATCGATTGTGATATGTTTATTTAACTATTTCATAAAATTTGTTAAATGATCATTTAATTGAAATTCAATATGTTCATACGAATTGTGTTAACTTATTTAGGAATGGTTCGACATCCCAATTGATTGAAAAAAGATGGTATTGCAATCTACTGAAAAAGTATTAAAGACTTTAAAAGCAGATTGACAATCTAATATATTTTACCGTTGGCTGATAAAGGTGATGTATTGGCTATTCCACTTGTGGCATATGTAGATTTCATAAGTGTTAAAGATTGGATAAATTTTATTCAATATCAGCTTTCAGAAGATTTCTCAATACGTAAACCCATTACTAAAAAAATTGTTTATAAGTCTTTATGCAATATAGCCTTTGATCTTTATATGTGATTAATGTAATTTCTTGATTTTATAAAAAATCAAAGAACACCAACGAGACTTCGGGCCAAACAACAATATCACTATTGGACAGCGAGAAAAGGATATGCAAATGTGAAGTATGAGCTTGTATGTATTCACACACTTGTTTTATACTCATTAATGAATATTTATGAACATTCATTTCATACATTCTGATTCTTTTATTGTGATAATTTAATAGGAATCAGCAAGCTCTAGCATAAAAGTTTTCAGATGGGATGTCTGAAAACAAGGACATCTACGGAATAATGGATCTTTTGCAGATGAAGCAACTAAAAAAATGGTAAAAAAGATTGTATGTATAACTATTTTTTTAATATAATATATGATTGGCATTATAGTTGTATGCATGAATGTATACTAACTTGTATAGATTTATTGTTACAACCTATCTTATTATTGTCTTTTAGGATGATTATGCTGCCAAAATCAAATCTGGTGAACTGGCAACCTAATATGATGAAGATTCTTTGTCTTTAGCATTAAGTGCTAAAGAAAGGCTTGGTCAGGTTTGCGGGGTTGGTAAATTTGTCTTGCCATCAAAGTTTTTGGTAATCAACAAAAAACCTCACGAATGAGAAATGCACAATATGAAACAATCATTAAGCAACAACAGCAATGAATTGATGACCAGGAGTAACGTCATAATGAGCAATAGCAAAGACTCGCTGTTTTAGAGTTCATGTTGGCAGCAATGCAGCATAAAATGCCAGTACACTGGTCTAACAGCATCATCCCGTAGGAGAAGTTTCTGTTCAAGTAAGAAAACAAACCCATCCTCCGTTACCACCTAAGAAGTATGATATTGTTTATAATTTTAATATTAATTTATTTATTATATTAATTGATTTGGTTTTAATACTTATATTTCATTAAATATTGTAGCAAGGTGTTCGGACTCACAGTATGACCATTGCTTATGCTTCCATGGATGAGTTATCTAAATATTAGCTGAAGCATTTATCCGGAAGAAACTTCATAACTATTGAGTCTGAAGAAGGGTTATTTGATAAATCATCTTTTTCTTTCATTCGTGTGGATGAGATTAAAGAATTTTTGTGAACTAAATGAATTATCAGCTGCTGATATCGTTGCTTATATGAGGTTAGCTTACAAATACAAATATGCACATTCAATATGTAGTAATCTATATTAGGGTGTAATACTAACTAGCAGTGTTGATTGTTATCGTGCAGCTTCCTATATAGAAAGCTCAAAGAGAGATAGTTGACCAACAGATTTAGATTCATTGACCCCAACTTCATTAGTGAGCAGAGTGGCACAGTCGCTTATCGTGCTAATCATGTGATCCTATGCATGAAAAGATCAGCTGATTATTATTTGCTCTCATATAATGTGCAGTAAGCTATATTCTAACTTTAATTACTCCAACCTTACCCAAATCTGATCGATGTATAATCTAAATATATCATTGTTATTATTTTACAGTCATCATTTGGTGCTTATTGTGATTGACACCAAATCCTTAACGCCATACTTACTTAATTCAGTTAATCCAACGACGATGCCTAACCTCGATATTCAAACTTTTATAAAGAGGTATTGCACTTTATTATATTATATATCTTATGTTTCTTCATAAGTAATTTTATTTATGTATTAAGTAATTTTTTTTCTTTTCAATTTAGGATAATATCTGCATTCGATAAGAAGATAAAGAAATTGAAATTGGTGTCATTACCAGTAAATGTGAAATATATTCTTTTATGCTAAGTTTGTGTAGATAAATATTTCTTAAACCCACTCAATTTAATTTTCAGGTACCTCATCAACCCGGTAATACTGAATGTGGATATTATATCCTTCATTTTATGTGGGAGATAGTGTTACATGATTTTATGACCACACCATTCAAGGTTAGTATAAATTTCATAAACTCATTATATCTTCAAAAAAAATAAAAAGGTACATTATGTTCTCATTTCTTAGCATTTACTTCTAATATTTTTTTTACTGGGAGAGTAAAGAAAGCTTCACATAAGAGGAACTGGATGAAGTCTGTAAAGAATTGTGTGATTATTTATTATCATTTATCAATGTTGATAAACCTTCAAGTTAGACATTGTTGGTTGAATGTAAATGTATAAGGAACAAATTGTTATAATGTTTTGAACATGCTATGTTGAATAGAAACTTTAAGTTTGTACATTGGGGTATTGGTTTAATATTATTGTTATACTTAATATGAATACACTGTGTGTACTTAATAAATTATTGAGTACAATTTTTCATAAAAGTATATTAATATGGCAACGTTATCAGTTTTAATTTCGGATGTGTGATCAATTTATTGAAATACAACAATGTTCATTATGTAAATTTCAAAATATAATTCGTAGTATCATATATATAAACCAAATGTTTTTTAGGCATTAATATACAACTAACAGCAAAAGTTTTCTGGGTATAAACTTACAACTAACTTGACATATACAATATCAAATATGTTTTTTTGATGAGATTAATGAATGTGTTTTTAGCAAGAAAACACCTTGAATCATCCCTAACATAAAATTTTGAAGGCGTTTTTAACTAAAATCGCCTTCAATAATCATCCCAAAAATTTATTGTGTGAAATATTAAAGGCGTTTTGGGCAAAAAATACCTTCAAGAATTTGTTGCGTCTTTTTTGTATGGATTATTAAAGGCGTTTTAAAAAAACGCCTTCAATAATACCAACTAAAAATTAATCAAATGGATTATAAATGGTGTTTTTCTACGGGTAACGCCTTGAATAATATCTAACAAAATTTTATTGAAGGCATTTCTATATATAACCACCTTCAATAATCCGACCATTAAAATTTATCATCTGAAATATTAAAGGTATTTTTTACCAAAACCGCATTCAATAATCCCCCCAAAAATGTATTATGTGGAATATTAAAGGCATTTTGAGCAAAAATGCCTTTAAGAATCCATCTCGTCTTTTTTGTATAAATTATTGAAGACATTTTAAAAGAACGCCTTCAATAATACCAACTAAATATTAATCGAATTGATTATGAAGGACGTTTTCTTACGAGTAACGCCTTGAATAATCCCTAACAAAATGTTATTGAAGGCATTTTTGAATATAACCACCTTCAATAATTTGACCGTTAAAATTTATCATATGAAATATTAAAGGCATTTTGAGTCAAAAATACCCTCAAACATCCATTCAAACTTTTGTCTATGGATTATTTATGGCGTTTTTGATAAAAATCGCATTTAATAATCACAACAAAAATTTATTAATTGGATTATAGAATGTGAGTTCGGCCAAAAACTCCTTCAAGAATTAACTCCATATTTTTCCTATAGATTATTAAGGGCGTTTCTCTATAAAAAAATATCTTCAATATTCTCTACAAATTTTTTTAAAGCAATTGATGAAGGCTATTTTACCAAGAAAACGCTTAGAATAATCAATTATAAATAATCTCTGCAAAAACCTAAAAAAGGTTAAAAAGAGAGATTGAACCTATAACTTTATGATTAATATCCGTACGATCCAAACATTTTGATATGTATTTATTGAAGGCATTTTTGAACAAAAACGACTTCAATAAGCCTGTGAAATTTTTTGGTCCAATTATTAAAGGCATTTCTTGTAGAAGATGCCTTCAATAATCTCATATAATTTTTTATTAGGTGATTATTGAAGGCGTTGTCTGCCAAAAACACTCCTTTAGTATTCACTGAAAATTTTAAGGTAGGATTATTCAAGGCGTTTTAGTCGAGAAACATCATTGATATCAAGTCTTTGGTGGCATTTATAAGTAACAACGTCGCTATTTAAATATTTAGTAGCGTTTTGATAATAAATGCCTTAAATTTTATAAAAATACGAAAGCTAGTAGTATTTGTAAGTGAAAGGCCGCTATAAAACTACAACTAATACGCCATTTTCTTGTAGTAAATATTAGTTTATATGTACAATATTTGACAAATACTATTAAGTTATATGTTTACCATATATATTATCAATATCTTTTTATAATATAAATTAAAAAATTTTTAATTTATCTGAATGTAAAAAATATATAGAACTAGTCAATTTTTTTTTTGTCACATGACTTTCACGTAAAGACTTTTACTAAATATTTAACACTTTTATCAATAAATAACATGTATATAATAAAATTATACTAGTTAGATACTATATAGAAAATTAAGTTAACAATATTAAAATTTAGATCCAAATAATACATTATTTGAAAATTCAAAATATAAATTATACATTTTATTTTTTTAAATACCAAAATATATATTTTCTCAAAATTCAAGTGTAAAAAATATAATTAACTTTTCAAATAATTATATAAGAAATTCTCATAAAAAACATTTTCAAGCAAAATACCTATGTGTCTTGGTTGGAGATCAAATCAAGGATCTGTTTGTGACGTAGATATTTTTAATCAACATTAGCAAAAATACATGCCATTTTACCAATAAAATTATGCCACGTTAACGAATTAAAGGTTACATCATCTAATCAACTATGACGTCACACAATTAATCGAAAAAAATTTAACATCGTGTATTATCAGATTAAAACTCAAAATCTTGAAAAAATATAAATATTTTTAATATTAAAATTAATTCAGAGGGACTAAAATCCAAATTTTATCGGAAGAGGATCCTCTCTTCACTGAAAAATCAGTGGATATCTCCACTGATTTTAAAAGCATTAATCTATGGTTAATATTACTCCACATCATTCTTTTTATTTTTATTAAAACACTGAGTTTTACTAAAACTTAACACCGATTCACCAACACTATATTTTGGATTGAAAGGAGGATAAGAAAAGAAAAAGAAAATAAAAAAAAAGTAATAGAAACAAAAAAAAAAATTTATTTAGATAAATTTTTAATTTAGAAAAAATGAAAAAAATAAAAACTCAATATCTTTTGATTTCTTATGTAATTCTCACTTTTTTTAATACTCTAATTTGAGAAAAAAGTTAAGAAAAAAAAAGTTAAAAAATTTATTTTTATAAAAAGATTATTATATCCATATATTTATTATGATATTATATTTAATTATATAACCGATATTTCTTACACAAATAATTTTTTTATGAGTATTTTGTATAACATCATAATTTATAAAATTTTATGATTTTTCAAGTTTTAACAATAAAACAAGCTGAATTATTGTTAGAATAAATTAAAAGATGAATTAAACATAAAAATAAAAGTAAATTAATAATTAACTAATATATTTTACAATATTAAACATACTCAATTTTGTTTAAAAAAAGTTGTTTATACAAACTAAGTAATATAAAAATATATTTATATATTATATATTACTTTATAAAAAATATTATAATTAAAAAATATTATAATGAATTTTTTCACTATTTATTCAAATAATAATTATTAAAATTTATTTCATTTCTTTTTTTTATTAATTTTAACTATCTAAATAAAATATACAAATATTTTTTTTACTGTTTTATTTATATATATCCAAACTTAGCATAAAGCCTTCCCCTTACTTTCATCCAATTCACTACTGAAACCCAATATTCAAAAAGCATTGACCCTTACAACTAAAGGCCTGAAGGACAGTACGATTTGACTTTGTTTTTCATTTTTATTTTTGACATTTTGCTAGTATGCATGGAATCAAATTAACTCACAAATTAACAATTCCCCCTATATTTTGCCTAATGAGCAAAGCAATTATATTGAAGAGAACGTGAAAATTTTTTCAAGCAACGTAAAATGCTTCAGCTTTGGAAGGATAAAAACTTCAAACCCATGGAAACCCCTTTCGACAAAATGATCAACCACTTGAATTTCCTTCTTTTCCAAGATCTTCACCAACTAAATTCGACTTTCTATCAATTGATCTAGCACCCGATTACAAACACTCTACATCATCGACAGTCACAATGTTTTGTTAATAAAATATTAAACTTTTAATTATAATAATAAAAATTCAAATTTGATAATTTTAAATATAAAAATATATATAAATGCCCTCCATCCTAACAGTTTATTATGAGCCAGCAGGCCCAGCACGGTAGCTAGAATGGCCCTTCTCAAGTATGACCCATAACATGTTATTTATAATACATGGGCCATACTTGTAATAATCTATTAATCCCTGGTCAAGTTATATATTTGATATTTTTGTTTACAATAATTTATATATTTATATTGTATGTGTTTTGAGCCTGCATTCTACCATTTTGTTATGGGCCGGCATGGTAGGCAGAAAGGCCCTTCTCAAGAATGACGCATAGCATATTATATATGACATATGGGCCGAACTTGTAATGATCTACAGACCTTGATCAAGCCCATTTATTTCAACACTTTTATTTAGGTCCTGTAAATTATATTTTGTATTGTTTTGTTTCGTATTAAATACGTGTAAAATATAAAAATAATTATATTTAATTTTTATGGATGCATCAAATATAAATTTATATTTTTTTTATTTTTTTAAATTTATATATAATTTTTATTAAAATTTTAAATCATATCATTTTTATTTTTTTCGTATCATTTATTTATCGTATCATCACATCATATTTAAAATTAATAAATCTACTTTTATCAACTTCGTTTAAATTAAAATAATATATAAATTGGGGCACTTACAAGTATTATATATATATACATATATATCAAACGAATAAGCTAATCTATTGAGCTTTTTTTCAAAAGTCAAACTTGTACTCACATGTTAGTTTATTCTTACAATAAATAAATTAATATTTTTATACTAATATTTTAATATATATTTTAAAATTAAATAAAAATATTATCATATATATCATATATATGTTATATTACAATATATGTAATTATTTAATAAGGTTTGTTATCTGGACGTCTATATATACAACATTTTTAGATGACACGTATAATAGATTTTTAAAGATTATAACTTTTTTAATTACAAATTGAATAATTTTAAATTTATTTAAACATCAAAACTATTTAAATTATAATTACAAGTCAAACAAATCTAGAAATATGTTTTTTAAAATTAAGAATAAATATATATATATATATAACCAAAATTAATTTTCTAATAATTCATATATCTATAATTTAAATATATATCTTTTTATCTTCTAGAATTAATCAAATAAATAAAAATATTTAAAAATTATTAGTTATCCATAATTAATTTCTAATAATTTTCATATATATAATTTAATAGATATATCTTTTTATCTTCTAAAATTAATTTTTTAATAATTTTATGGTATTTATCAAATAAATAAACTATTTAAAAATTATTACTTATCCAAAAATAATTTCTAAAAATTTAGCTTTTTATCTTTTAAACTTAATTTTTAATAATTTAGATATATATTTTTTTAAATTTAAAAATTTTTTTTTTATCTTAAGAGATTTCATAATAATATTTACTATTCAAAAAGATTAAATGTAATCTCTTGATAATATATATATATATATATATCTTGATAATTTACATAACTTTTTAAAAATAACTCATTTTTTACATAAATTTTATTTGGTGTTTACTTCTCCACTTTTGTTTGCATCTCATTTTCTTCGTGTATTATAAAATGTAAGTTATATAAATATTTGTTTTACGTGACTATGGTAGGTCATTTATTTTTAACTTTAATTTTTTTAATTATGCAAGTGTTTACAGTAAGTCATTTGTTTTAAGTTTGAATTTTTTTATATATTACAATGTGTAAAGTTATAATAACATTTATTCTTATATTTTGTAGTTGCTATATGAAGACTTTTTATTTTTGTTTTTGACTTTTCACTTAATCAAATAATTTTTTCTTTAAATTCAACTTTAATTTTTACTTTTTTTTTTTTGCAATCATTTTAAATCTACTTATATGATAATGTCTATTTTATTATGATCTAAAAACAAACAAAATTTTAATTATTATGAAAAATCTACTTAGCAAAGTTTCATAAATACAATGTTTAGACCACATACATGCTTAAAATTTTTGAAAATATATAATCTTATTTTCTGGTATTATGCTTGCACAAATAGACAATTTCTAATATTATGGTATTCATCAACTAAATAAAATATTTAAAAATTTTAGTTATTCAAAATTAATTTCTAATAATTTACATATAAATCTAATATATATCTTTTTTTGGCATAAAATTAATTTTCTCATAATTTTATTGTATTTATCAAATAAATAAAAGTATTTAAATATGATTAGTTATCCAAAATTAATTTTTTAATAATTTACATATAATTTAAATATATATCTTTTTATCTTTGAAAAATTAATCAAATAAATAAAATATTTAAAAATTATTAGTTATCCAAAATTAATTTTTTTAATAATTTAAATATATAATTTACTATATATATCTTTTTATCTTCTAAATTAATTTACTAATATTTTTATGGTATTTATCAAATAAATAAAAAGTATACAAATTATTAGTATTCAAAATTAATTTTCTAATAATTTAGATATATATAATTTAAATATATATATATTTTTTATCTTTTACAATTAATCTTTTTAATAATTTAGATATCTATCTTTTTAAATTTGAAAATATAAAATTTAGTTTTATCTTAATAGATTTAAAAATAATCTTTTATTATTAAAAAAAATAAAATTTAATCTCTTTATAATTTATATAACATATATCTTTTAAAAATAAGTCATTCTTTTACATAAATTTTATTTGATGTTTAGTTCTCCAGCTTTATTTGCACTTTCTTTTTGTCATGTATTATAAAGTGTAAGTTATATAAATATTTTTCTTTTGTAGGTGTTTAAGATAGATCAACTGTCTTTAATTTTGATTTTTTTATATATTATAAAGTATAAAATTATAGTAAATTTTATTCTTATATTTTATAGGTATTGTACGTAAGCTTTTTATTTTTATCTTTCACTTTTCATTCAATCCGCTCGGTTCAACTTTAACTTTAACTTTTTTTTTTCAATAATTGTAAGAATGTTTATAACATACTTATGGTAATGTCTTTTTATTATGATATGCAAACAAATAATAAAATAAACTAAATAGATTTATTTTAATATTAGGGATAGGTAGATCACTTGCTACTTGCTAGATGCTCCAAAAAAGCATGATTTGAATAATGATGGAAAAATAATTAAAATAATGCTAAAAATATCTAAGATATTTAATTTTTTAATTTTAATTTTAATTTTTTTTTTAGGTTAGAGTTAGAGTTGCTGTTTTATTCTTACCATTTTAAAATCATCTAACATGACTGTAAATTCTCTCTTTATTTTTAAATTTGGATAATTATAACTATAAATATATGTGATATATAATGATGAACATTGAAAAATATAATTTTTTTCACTTTCTTTTAAAAAATTTTATTTTTTTATGATAAGTTAATCAAACATATAAATTTTATGTGTTATAAATTTTTAAATTTTAAATATAATTTTAAAAAATTAATTTATATATTAAATAAATAAAATTATTCCGTAAATCATATCGCTCACAATCTAATTTATCAATAAAATATCAAATTTAAACTTAAAAAATTATGTGGAAGTCCAATTAAAATCAGGCGGAATTAGCGGGTCTAAGCAAGTAACTCCAACCCGTAAACACCTATAGTTGCCTCAATACCCACACGAATTAGGGTTTCCAAACCGTAAGCCTTTAAATACCAAACGAAGCCCCCGTTAGAATTCTTAAGGGAAACGTCTCATCTCTACAGGGATAGTAGGTGAATCGAAAAACAAAGCCCTAACCTCAAGATGAGAGCCAAGGTAAGTTTCTCTAAATCCTCGATTAATCTTGATCTTTCATGAATTTTTTGTTTATCCAAATAAATAAATTTATTACTTTTTTCTTTTGCGTTTTGAAATTAATTTGTTTTTACTCCTTTGATTTTTGCCTCCTTAATTTATTGTAATGTATTTCGTAGAATTTTAGGGTTTTATTATCGATTTATGATCTGTTTGCTTGATGCAAAAACGTGGTACCGAAAGAGAATATTTGTAATTTTGGGTGTAATGAATGATTGTTTGATTATAATTGGTTAATCCAATTTCTTTATAACTTTCTTTTACAGCTTTATCTAAGATTTTCTACTTAAGTGATTATAATCAATGAGGTGGAAAAAATTAAAAAATGAAAAATTAATGGGTGAAGTTGAGAGATTATTGGTCTGAGACATGAAAAATGAGGAAAGCTACTAGAAACCTTCAGCTAAGGTGAACTCTGTCTTAACACGGATTGTTGATATCGTCATTGATTTGGCAAGTTAGTTCTATTTTGGTTGCTTTTGTAGCTGATTTTCTTGGATATAAGTATGCAAAATGACTGATGAAATGTAATGAGGAAGATTAATTTGTTAGCCTAGAGTTGTGTTTTCATTGTTTTTTTAGCTTTGGGTTTGGTGCCATCTTGGGGGGGGCACATGATTGTACTATAATAGGCGATTTCAAGCTAAATTCCCTGAAGAAATTCCTCCCATAAACGTTAATTGCAACTTTTT
Organism: Durio zibethinus; assembly: GCF_002303985.1. The sequence goes on along the minus strand of NW_019167993.1, from coordinate 10,757,151 downwards.
TCCGGTGATTCAGTGGAAACTGTGTTTAATTCGCATGAATGAAAGGGTTGATTAAGGGTATACACTGTTGTTTTCCTGTTATTGTTAACAGACACAAATGAGTTATGCACTATAGTTTGCAGTGGAGTCTAATATGGCTTAAATTGAGAGACTCTAGCTTGCCCATATTAATTTCAGGGTTATATGGTATAGAATGATATGGTAACAGTTCATAGAATAATCTACTGTATGAGGCTTTTGAATAAAAAAGTTAATCATCTTATTTGTCTTTGATTAGACTTAATTTTCTATATTATGAGTAATTTGGTTTTTTCTCGTGCTTTTCAGTGGAAGAAGAAGCGCATGAGGAGGCTAAAGAGGAAGCGCCGAAAGATGAGGCAGAGATCAAAGTAGGCGCATCTTGCGCAAGATAGGCTTTACCCTGACATTCCCTTGTCTTCATAATCATACAGCATATATTGCATGAAGTTATGAGGATTAGAGGATGTATATTTTGGCAGGCTTATCTGTTCCGGTCTTCTAATCCTAGGTTAAGTTTTAAGAATGTTTGAGAAGTTGCCTAGTACTACTAGATATTATGTTGGGATTTTGTGGTTTAAGCTGTGTAGACTATCAGTCTGTCATGTTTGACATGCTTCCCGAAGTTTGAAATTGAAAACATAGTGGCCTTTGTCTAATATTTGGCCGTGTTACTCTGGTCTAACATGCGAGATAAATGGTTGCCATATATTCTCAAGCATTTGGGGTTTATTCGATTTTAAAATGATGCAAACTGTTTGTGTGTGGTTCTATGATTTGAGACGAAAAATCTTGATTGGCTTGTGGTTTGTGATTTATAAAATGAAAGTGATTTTTAAGGCTGCCTTATTTTCCAAAGGTTTGTTTCCAACTTATGTTCTTTAGAGAAGTGAAGGTTTATAAGTGACTGGATTTATCAACAACAAACATGGATGCTAAAATTTTTGCAGCAAAATTAAAGTATGTGTTACTCTGCTTCCAGCCTTTCGGCCCTTGTAAAGCTATGATTGACACAATTGTCATCTTGTATCACAAAAAAAAAAATGTTTTCTTTGTTTCGAATATTTGTATCATAACTGCTCTTAATACAAAGTCCTTCCAGGCCCAATTTGCAACAATACCGAGAGTAACTGGTCTTAGTTGGACTTGTGTATTTCCATTGCCATTAATCTGGAATGTCCTATTCCTATACGAAATGACATATCCTACCCTGACTTGCAATAGATTTGAATAATCAATCTGAATTACCTATTCCTGCATCGTTGACGGATCTTTGCCCTGACTTACGACATGTATATGAACAACAACCTAGTTTGGATTAAAAAAGTTATTCGGTTCTCTGAAACATACTTCTTTTCTTTTAAGAAAAGGACGAATGAAACCATATAAATTCAGTAAATAATAAAAAAGCATCTGTAAGAAGAAGCTAACTCCAATGGAAGTCAGACCTCTGCAGTTCACTTCCAACTGAGGATGGAATCCGTGTAAGAATTTTTACATACTGATTTGTGAATCCTAGAAAGGATTATGATAATTTATAGTAAGCAAGTGCCAAATGATTCTTTTATTAGATGCCTGCTTTAAAAGGGGAGTAAAATTAATCATCTCATATCAACCATAATAATCAACTTGTACATGACTAAGAAATGCTCTACAAGTACAGAATTTACAACGACCCTTTAACCAGCTCAAGCAAATAAAGTACCACAAAGTTGAGTCCTTGTGCTTGAACTTGATTCATCTTCCCTCCACCTTCCAAATTTGGATACAGTGCCATTTGACCTCAAGCTATTTTTTCCTTGGTTCATTACAAAATTCATGTTTTGACACTGTCAAAGATCTAAACAGTCAGAACCAATTTTGCATAAAGTCACAGAATGATAATCTTTCAGTTTCTTCCATTTTCCTCTCTATATTTTGGCACCCTAAAAATCAGAAGTTATCTATAGCAGAAAGGTTGTATTGCATAACAAGTCTTTCTACAGTATGTTGACTTACAACTTCTCTCACATGCAACTCCTTCAATACTTCAGCGGCTAGCTCTTTTTTCCTTCATGAGCAATACCTTCCACGAGAATAGTATAAGTTGTCTCACTAGGCATATAGCCTTCTCTATCATCATTTCGAAAACCTTCAAGGCCAGATCAGTTCTCTGGGATTTGCAGAATCCTAAGATAAGTGCATTAAAATTGTCAACATCAGGCATATAGTAGCTTTCTTCCATTACTACGAGAATTTCCATTGCCCCTTGCAACATTCCCTCCAAGCACAATCCACTGATTAGTGATGAATAGGTGTAAGAGTGGGGAGTGAATCCAGACTTGGTCATTTCATATAAAAGCTGAAATGCTGGATATGTGTTTCCTTTTCTGCATAAGCTAGAAATCACACTCTTGTAGAAATGATGTAGAGAGGAATTTTGTTTGCGCCCAAGCTTAGGATTATGGAGAATGCCTCTTGCACCATTCCCTGCTGACAGAGAACAGCAATAGCATTATATGTTCCTTCATCAGGTTTACAACGTTTATAGATCATCTGGTTTAGACACTTAACCGCATGATCCACCTTCCCCTCTAGGCAGAGACGAGCAATTATTGGGTTATAGCTTACGGCACTGACCTCAAAACGTTCTCTAATCATTTTTTCTAAAACAACCAAAGCATGGTCAGTCCTGCCATGGATGGCAAGAGAACCAATCAATATATGGTAAGTAACTATAGAAGGAGAAAGATCCTCACCATCCATCTCTGCTAAAAGCTCATTTGCTTCATTCCACCGTCCCTCATAGCACAAATTCCTTAGCACAATGTTACAGCTAACAACATTTGGATCAAATCCTTTAGCAGGCAAATCCCTGAAAAACCTGATCGCCTCATCAGTCCTCCCTTCCTTGCACAACCCAGTCAACAAAACATTGTAACTAACCAAATTATGCTTCCCACCTTTGGCAATAATCTCATCCAAAAGCTTCATTGCCTCATTTACTCCTTTTTCCTTACAAGCAGCTTCAAGCAAGAAAGAGTAAGTACGTTCATTGGGAACTAGTCCTCTTTGTATTAACTTATCCAACGATTGCAAGCTTTGCTTCAAGTTTCCATGCATATAAAGCCCTCTAAGTACAGAATTATAAGTAACAATACTAGTTGGATAACCGTGAGCCTCCATCTTTCCCACTAACTGCATTGCATGTCCAACATTTCCTCCCTTACATAAATAATTGACCAAGAAAGTATAAGAAGCTGCATCGGGTATAATACCAGAATCAACCATCATCTCCATCACCCTAATTGACTTTTTCATCTTATTAGCCTTGCACAAATCATACAACAGCTGTGTAGCTTGAGATGCATCAGGCTTCTGTCCCTTCCCCACCATATATTCCATGTGAAAAAAAGCATCTTTAAGCCTAAGTTCCCTACTTTTAGTGTCATTTTTCCCTGTCTTCCAATTTGGTAAAGTAAAAACAGAGTCTTTAGGGGAAATTGTGATCTGGGTAGTTGCAAAAACCCTGTTAAAACCCTTTTTGAGTGAAAAAGAATGAAGGTTTGGGATATGGTAAAAGAAACCATATGGTTTCCTTGTTGTTTCAGGTGATGGGTTGGTCATAGAAGATATTGAGTTGAGTAAAGTCGCCATAAACCCAATAGAAAAAGAAGTCTAGACAAAAATAGAAATATTAAAGAAAAAGCCTAATTCAGTTCCTTAATCGTTGATCAGTAAAAAGAACAAAGTGATGATTCTAATTTCTAGGAATATTTTCATTGTCATTACACAAAATCAAGAGAGAAAGAAGGATGAACATGCATATAATTTGGTTGAGAGGCCTTCGGATTGATGATTAATGGCTTTCCCTCAAAGAAAGAGATTTTGTTGTTGTGGTTGGTGTTGTTTGTTTTTTCTTTTTTTTGTGGTTTGGAGGCGAGGGAGACGAAGATCATCCCCTGCCCACTGCCATCCACTGCTCTTACCGATATCCAATTCGTGACAAACTGACAGGCGCCTACGCGCTGCTTAGTAGTTTGCAAGGCACGTGCTGACCACGGCTTATCGCAATTTGCATCTACCATTACAGACATATAGGTAGAACTACAGACGGCAACAATGGGGGTTGAGTTAGTTTTTGCTCATTTGATTTAATTTTATATTTTAAATATTTAAATTCGATTTGATTTGAAATTAAAATATTATTTTTATATTTAAATTTGATTTAATTTATATATAATAATAATTAATTTATTTGATTTAAAATTAATAAAATATTTTTAATATAAAATAATATTTTTAAATATAAATATAAAATTAAATAAATAATAAAAAATTTATATATATCAAACAAGTTAAGATGAATTTATCTAAAATTTGATTTTAACTTAAAAAATTTAAATCCAATTCAACTCAAAAATTAATTAAAAAAATTTTAATTTTATAAAATTGAATTGTTAACTTCATGCAAGACTTGGGATAAGTTCGACAGTGTCAACTAAAAAAATTTGTACTTTGGATGAAGTACAAAAGGGACCATAATTTTACGATAAAAATATAAATATTAAAATTTAAAATTTTAATAATAATTATATGAATTTACTAAATTATACTTTAAATTTAATATTTTTTGGATAATGGCAATCATGTTATATTCATAAAATACCCTAAAAATTAATGTGAAATTCTATTCATACATTTTAATAAGATAAATAAATGTATGTTTCTAATTTTACTATCCTAAGATAGATGGATGTTTACAAATTTGTATATGTATTTTTCATATTCATTTTTTGAATAATATATTTAAATTTACTAGCTTTTATTATATACTAGTTTCCACTATACGTGAGTTGTACCGAATAGTATTAATTAATTAGAAAATACTAATTTATAAATACATCCAAAAAAATGGTGAAGCAATTAAGAAATAACAAAAAACGAAATTCACTTCAACTTAATTTTAAATTGAAGTGACAGAATAATATTGGCTCTCTTTACGAAATTTTATTGGTCAGTTCTTTGAAAATTATAATCTTTATATTTTACTTCTAATCATATATAACACAAATAATAAACATTTAGATATAATAATATGAATTTAATAAAAAATAAAAATAGAAAACAAAAATACACAAAAAAATTACTCTAACTCTAGCTTCCTAGGCTAATTATATGTGCCGATGAAAATGTTATTGTGATATTTATCTTATTTACTATGTCATTTATGCAATTTATTTATGTTATGTCTTAATTCATGCCATGTGTTTACTTCATCTCATGTTTTATTTATTTCATGATTTATTTATATTATATTATTTATGTTATCAACATAACCAGCTTTTTGTTTTTATGAAATTACTAATATAAGAGAAGCATACTAGTCCTTTTATATCTTCTATAGATCCATAAATGATAACATGAGACATTTAATTCATTCATAAAAGTTGGATTTGCATTAAAATTTGAGATAATGATATAATATAAACAAAATTATTTGTAAGCGGTTTTAATAAAGTGATATATGTTATATTATTTTAAGTAATTTTTTATTTTTAAAAATATTTATTAAAAATATATATTATTTTATTAATTTCACTTATAAAATTGTTAAAAAAAATTTCATTGTCAATGTATATTACAATTTGTTATAATTTAATAAAATAAATATAAAATAAGAAAAAATTATGTTTATTCCTATAAGATTTTGAACTTTGATTTCTCCTTATCCTATACCCAAATCTCTAAACCAAAATTTTGATAAACAATACAGATGGAGACGCGGGGCTTTGTAAATCAGTCTTAATTTTCAGTATATAAATTATCAATTAGAGACTTCCGTAATGAAAATGACTCAAATGCTACGCTAGCATTAGAGTGACAGTAGCACCGCTCACAATGACACTTGACATTTAAAAGAGAAACATGAATTCTCCTTTTATAAAAAGGACTAATATATATAATAAAATTGGACACACTCACTATGCCGTTGAAAAAATTTTTTAAATGGGAAAAAAAGTGATGGGTAGTTTTTAATTTGAGTGGTTATTGGTTAAAAAAATAAAAAGACATACACATCCATAACTTTATATTTCTTGTAATAATTTTATTTATTTTTTGTTAAATATTTGAGATTTTCATTATTTAAATTTTAATTAAAAATCTAATATTTTATTAACAAATTATGTAGCTGTTGATACGATAAATATTTTTTATTGAATTAATATCATTTGATTTGCGACACAAATTCAATAAAAGGTTTTAATTAATATATAAACCCAAAATTTGAATACCAAAAGGAAAAACCAATGAATCTCTCATTAACTTTCACCTGGGGTCATTTTCATCGTTTAGCTTTTATTTGAGAATGTTGGTCATTAAACAGGCAGAGTCACATTCCCTTCTCTCTCTCTCTCTCTCTCTATATATATATATATATATATAATGAAAATATATAAGGGAGAGAGATTATGAAATTGTTGTATTAGTAAATTACTAATGTAAAGTTTCTTTTAATTTGACACTAAGTGAGGGCACCCTACTCATCCAATACATATATATATATATGTAATTTACGTTAGTAATTAAAAGAAACTTTACATTAGTAATTTACTAATACAACAATTTCATAATCTCTCTCCCTTATATATTTTCATTCAGGCATTGGTAGTGTTTACCTTGAGTAGTTTTTGAATTGTCTTATTATTCCTAGGTAATTTAGGTTCCAACTTAACTAAAAAAGTTAAGAAATCATGATATGATATTTGTCATAATGGTTTTAAGATTGAATTTTAAAAATAAAAAAAATTTGTAATCAATCTTTTTTTATTAGGTATGATTGACAATTTATTAAACCTTATCTTTTTAATAAAATCTTAAAATTTATTAAAAATATAATTTTTGGGGTTTAAGAAACTAGTATGAGTCTGAAAGTCAAATATGTGTAGGAAAATATTAGTACTTCATAGTAACAATTTAAAATGGTACCAATTAATTATGTTTTATCTTTCAAATTTTAACGAAACTGGTCTTAAACTTGATATTTATCAATAATTTTCTTAATTTATTTTATTTGAACTAATTTTTTTCTTTTTTTATTATTATTTTTTGTTATTCTATTTTATTCGAAAAAAATGAACTAAACTTTTGTTATTAAAAGAACTCTTAAAATGTCCTTATACATTAAAATGTCTCGATACATTAGTAATATTGAAAGAATTTTTTTCATCTAGGGATTACTTATGTATTGTTACTTAGATTATTTTAGAATCTTATTTTCAGAGGCTCATGTTTATTTTTCAAGAATTATGTGCATGCAATGCAATTGACAAAATATTAATGCCCATATTTCATTTCCCTCTTTTAATTAATAATTCTATTTTTTTTATTTATTGGTTTTTTATCACTTTTTTTTATTTGAAGAAAAATTTTTTTATTATATTAAAAAATTTTAAAAATACTCCAATTCATTAACAATATTTAAAAAAAATTTTTATCTAGAGATTTCTTAGTCCTCACTATTTGGACAATCTTAGAATCTTATCATCAGGTAAAAATTCATTTTCATCATCTCTTTTTTTTTTTTTATAAAAATGTGTTTATTAATATCTTTTTTTTCTTTTTTATTTTTAGTATTATTTTTTCTTTCAAAAGAAAATGGAGCTTTTTATTATTTTGAAGATTTTTATAATTACTCTAATACATTAGCAGTTTTTTAAAAAAATCTTCTCACCTAAAGATTTTTTTGACATCGCTACTTGGATCACTTTATAATTTCATCATCAAATTTAAAATTTTCTTTCCCTCATTTTCTATTTTTTACTATTTTTATCATTTTTTTATTTTTTATTACTTTTTTTTAATTTAAAATTACCAAAAGTCTAGAAATTATTTTCATTATTTTCATTATATTTTAAAGAGATAATATACATTTTTTTTTAGAAATTTCAATATTAAAATATGTGTAAAGAAAATAAATAAAATAATAATAATAATAATAATAATAGTAAATAAATAAACAAATAAACATAAATAAATTGAAAATGTAAAAATTACCTAAATTGGCTGGTCTGAGAGCGGTTTGTTGGGATCTGATTTAGTTCGAATGAACTAATGTCAATTTGAAAGGGAAACGGATGGTTCACTGACGATCTAATCATTTTGGCCAATCCTGAACAAGTTTAATTGGATCGATTTGAGTCTGGCAGTATCTCCTTAGACCAGGTTAGGCACGCAAACCCCAAGTCAAGTCTAGGCCAATGCGTGGGTTAGTTGATAAGTTTTTTTAATGCTATAAAAGCTACCTTTTTAAGCTTTACTTTTACCTATTTTTTTTTTAAAAAATCCCAAAGTTCTAAAAGTAATCAGACATTTAAACTCCAAAACCTAGATTCTGGTACTAACCTGTTACACCGATTGTTGTACCTCATCGATGGCCACCATTAACTGACACCAGTTTGTTTCCCAAAAATCACCCAAGTAAAGCTTTTCTCATCATCTTTCTATTTATTAACTTGTTTTTCCTAAAATCTTTCTAGAACAACCTAGATCTGCACCCAAAGGTTTTAGAGTTCTAAACCACCCACTTCTGTCACTCCATTGGCTTTAAATTTTTACTATGTCCTTCATCTTCCTTTGGCCTTTTTTTTTACCAAATTTCAAGATCTAAAACCATGTAGAAGCCATGTAAATTGAAAAACCTCCCATTGTCGCCTTTCATTTCACCAACTCTAATGGATTTTTCTTTTTTTTCTTACAATTATCATTTTTTCCCTTTTTGTGGTGTTAGGTTCCTCACATGAGGATTGTGATTTATTTTGTTTTTGTTTTACCTTTTTTTTTTTTGGTGGGTTGGTTTCGAGTTTGGTGACTAGTTAAATGGGTGTGGTGTTTTTTGGTTGCCCTATTGATCATGAAATGATGTGGCCAAATGGGTGACTTATTGATGGTAGCTTGGGTGTTAATTTTTTCGTTTTTGTGGAAGGCTCAGTTGAAAAGGACCGTTTGGATATGGTGATAGCAACTAAAGGCAATGAATGATGGTGGTTGCAAGGTTTTTTTTTTTTTTTTTATTCTATTGAGGTGGGCTTATTCCTTTAGTGGTGGAAAAGTTATGTTGTGGGCTTCATGGTAGGTTGGCTTCGGGTTTGGTATCTGGTGCGTTTATGTTAAATCAATGATGGTGGTACAAGGTGAATTGTGGTTAAGAATGTGGTCAATTTGGGGCTTGGATCTATTATTTGGGGGGTTTTTGAGGTTGTGAAATTGATCAAGTTTGGGTGAAGGGAGTGAGTAAAAACTAGCTAGTAAATGGATTTTTTTCTTATCAGAGGTGGTTGAAAGCCTTTTTTTTTCTCCTTTAGCTGAGAATTCCCTTTTTGTTTTCATGTTGTGAATCCTCATTTTTTATTATTAGAAAACCCTTAGTAAAATCCTTTAATTCATATGAAAAAATGATTGAAAATTTTAGACTGTAACTATAATGGTAGCAATGGCTTACTACTGTTTAGGGCTTTGAACTTTTTTTGATCAACTTATGTTAAAAGTTAGTATAGTAAAATAATGATGAAAATTAGAAATCTAAAAATAGTGTACCAAAGAGGGAAGGGTTTTGGCATATGGGAAGGGGAAACTTGGTGGGATTGCTTAGTCTTGTAGATACCCTTTTTGTTAAGGTTTTAATTTTTAGTTAAAAATAAAAAAGTAAGAAATTCTAATTAAACAAATTTGTGCTATAATTGAATCTGGACAATATTTATACTTTTAGCTTTTAAGCCCAAATTTAATTGAACTAGACCCATGCAAAATTTTGAATTAGATCTTTAAGCTTTCAAATACAATCAAGTTAAATTAAATTGTATCGAATTTGATTTAAGTAATCGAGGACCATTTCAATTATTTAGATAAAATTGAATGTTTACAGCTACACTTCTTTACATATTATTGAGAATCAAGAATAAAGTAAAGATATAAACAACAATTTTATCTAGAGTCAATGATTTGAAAAAAATTTTCTTAAGATTTTTTTTATATTTTTCTTTTTTTTTGGAATATATTTTTTTACTTTGGTGTTTTTTTTTCCTAGTTTTCTTAATTTTTTTAATTTTTTGGTTATTTTTTTTTAATTTTAATGAACTTGACCATTTAAAAATAAATTTAAACACTCTTTTAAATAAAAAACTTAAATTTTGAAAATAAAAAAGAGATCATACCTTGCCTGAAGAACTTAGAGATTACGCCTAAAGGTTTTACAAACCATAACAATAAAACAGATTCAGTTTGGAAGACTTGTGAATCTTGCCCAAAGGATATAGAGATTACGCTTAAAAATCTTACAAATCTTAATATTTTCGAATGCTCCTCTAATCAGAGGTATTAAAACTTTAAAAATTAAAATGTTTTGTCTGGAGGTCTTGAAAAATCATTTAAAAATTTAAAATTTTGCTTAGAGGTCTTAAAGATTATGTAAAAAAGTCTTACAGATCTCGACATGTACAAAAGCTTCTTTAATCAGAGGTTTTGAAACTTTAAAACTTTAAAACATTCTGCTTGAAGTCTTGTAAATCTTGATATTTACGAAAATTCCTCTAATCAAAGGTATTAAAACTTTAAAATTTAAACATTTTGCCCGAAGGTCTTACGAATCGCTTGAGTCTTTGCTCGGAGATTTTGGAAAATCATTTAAAAATTTAAGATTTTGCCTAGAGGTTTTTAGAAGTCAATTAAAAATTAAAAATTTTGCTTGAAAGTCTTACGAATTTTGCACAAAGGGCTTACAAATCAATTTCTGAAAATTTGCTTATAAAAGAGGAAACATTCAATTTTTAAAATTTTTTAAATTTCGAATATCACCATTGTAAAGAACTTGGATATTACCACCAAGTAACTTTGTAGAAAACTTGATCACAAGGTTTTTCTTAATTAGTGCCAATTTTATTGGGTTTAAAATTTAGGTACTAGCTAAATTGGGCTTAAATTTTATTGATGTTATCTAATTTGGGCTTAAAATCCAATTAATGTCAGCTAAACTGGGCTTGAAATCTTATCACTGCCAATTAAACTAGGCTTAAAATCTGATTTGTGTCAGCTAAATTATGTTTAAAATATGTCGATGCTAGCTAAACTGGACTTGAAATATGATCTCTTTTAAAATTTTTTGACATTTATTCCTTCTAAAATTCAACTTGTTATCATATCTCATATATTTTTTCATTCATTTCTTTAACAACCCTTTCCCTTTTTTTGTAAATTCTTTTTCGACTTTTCAAACTCTTTTGTTATTTTTTCCTATTGTCAAACTATTTTCTTTTTTCTTATTTCTCTCTTTTTTTTTTCTTCTTTTTGCTTCTTTTTTTTTTGTTTTGAACTTTTTATCATTTTTTGGTAGATTTTACTTTTATTATTTCTTAAACTGAGATATTCTTATCCCCTTTTTTTTAAACTCTTCTCTTGAATACCTTTTTTTTTTATTTTGACAAAGGTAATCATGACCTAAATGTCTATTTCTAATCAAAATGATACAAACACGAATGCTTGATGAAAATACAAGTAATTTTTTTATAATGTAAATGCCAATGTTCTTTTCATGTAGATGCACCTATAAATACTTTTTTTATGATACAGATGCAATGATGCAACGATGCAAATGCAAATACGAATATCTTTGTTATGATGCAAATGCCATTGACGTAAATGTGAATGTCTTTCACATGATGCATATGCAAGTAATGCAAATGCAAATGTCTCTTCTTTTTTTTTAGCAGCATGTAGATAAATTTCTTTCTTATGTTGCACATGCAAATGATGCAAATGTGATTTTTTTATTCAAAAGATTTCTATTCAAATTTTCATTATTTATTTTTGACTAAAAATGATATCAGTATTATGTACAAAATGCCTAAATAATCTTCAAACTTTTTCAAAGTGATCACAAAATCACCCCATATAAATTATTTTTTTAATTAATGAGAAAAGTTAGAAATTCATAACTTTCAAATATCTTAAAAATTGATGATTATTATTTGAAATGCTTATGGATGGGGTAATTGACAATTCAATTCTTTTCACTGGTAGGCATATCTCAAGGAAAGCTTGACGACGGTTGCAAGAATTACTCTTGAGCTCACTAAAGAGATAGTTTTTCTAAAACACTTTTCTTTTATTGAAAACAAAGCATGGCTTAACATAATACTTCAATGTGCATTAAAATTAGCCATTATTTTTTGAAAAAGATTTGGGAAGAGAAAAAGGTTAGGGTTTTTTATTTTCACTGTTTTAATGAAATGTAAAATCTTTAATGGGTATTGATCTTTTAAAAGATCGTGACTTTTTATTTTTGGATAAAACCTTGAAATTTTAAAATTCTCTTAAGGCCTTAAAAGTGGTTCTAACTCCAAACTGTCCTTTTTGGATTTTCATCTTTGAGCTATATTTTTTAATAATAAGGAACTTAGTAAAATCTTGTCAATTGATAATAGGTATATTCAAATTTTCAAGGATATGGCTCTTCAATTCAAGTGTCCACATTTGATGAAAATGAACTTTTTAAAGTATATAATGTAGGCTAAGGTTTCGAGTTCTAAAAGAATGGGTAAATAGGCTCAAAATATATTATTCAAGATAATTAGGTTAAAGATCTTATGGAGCATTTTCTGGATAAAAAGCCATGTGTCTTTTTTTTTTCTTTTTTTTGGAAATATTTGATTTCAACTTTAGTATTCTACTTTCTTAAATTCTATATTCTTTTTACTTGGAATTCTAATTGAAACTTCAATCACTTTTTGCTTTGGATTCTCATTTATAAGATGCATGTTAGACATTCTTAATATTAAACGTTTTCCTTAAAGTTGGGCATTATTGCTCATGATCTTTGAAGATGTCCCTATTTTTCCCCTCAATGTAAAAAACGATCCTTGACTGGGATTTATTTTGAAATAAGAAATTTAATAAGCTCAAATGGGTAACAAGTAGATAATTTTTCTATATGTAAAAGATAGAGAAAGATTATGATTCATCATTTCAAATATGATCACTTAGATAGAAGAATAAATTATTGAAGAAGGAAAGAATGAGATAAAAAGGTTTCTTTTTTGGTTTTTTTCTTTATTTTTCTTTATTTTTCTATTTTTTGTGTTTTTTATTTTTTTCTAATTTTTTCTATTTTTTTACATGATATAACCATCAATTATTTTTGTGTGATTGATTCTCCATCTTGTTTTTCACTCAAGGTTCTTATGACAATAAAAACCAGGTTGTCTAGAATGTTCTAAATTTGATCACATAATTCAAAAAAAAGCTCTTTTTGGTTCCAAATGGTTTGACATTTTTTGGTAAAATGAAGGGTAAAGGTATTAAGGTATAGAACATCAATTTGGCTTAAGATGTGAAATAAGGGCTACTTGAAAAATAAAGTTTAGGCTTTTTTGTATCTATAGTCATTGAAAGAATTTGAATAGTTCAATAATATTGGTAAAATTTTAACACACATTGAATTATCAATTAAAAATTTTAAAAAGTGTCTTGTCTGATTTTCGAAACTCAAAATGAATTTTTAAAATTAGTCTCTTTTGTTTGTTGCCCATATGAAAGCTTGGCTTTTAGGTACTATGAAAATTTAGTTCTTGAGTCTCAGACTCATGCCTTTCAAAATAATAGATCAAAAAATGATTGGTGAAAAAATGATTTTTAAGTTAAATCCATTCCAATGATGATTTCCAATTGTTTGAGGACTCGTAAGATACTTTTTGGCTTTATTATTATAATCTATAAATCAAATTATGCGGGGTTTTTTTATTCAAAATAATCTTTTTACAAACAGAAAATTGATACATTATTTTCTAAAAAATTGACTTACACAATGTCAGAATGTAATATAAAATCCCAACTAAATAAGAAAAACCTCTTTTATTAGTATCAAAATTCAAATTTGGTGCATTAAAAATAGAAATGCCCTTAAAAGCAAAAGTTAATCTTTCAACACTCCACAATATATTAAAACTAACATTAAATAGAACATGTATATGATGCATGAATGTGTGAATACAAACTGATGTGCTTGTAGGGTACCCAATACTTATAAAAGATTTCAAGTTAAGCTTTGAACCACAACATCACAAATTCAATTTTAAAACATCAGTTTGTTGAAAACTTTTTACTTCAACATTGAGTTTGCTACAATACCTTAATAAAGACTTCTTACATCATAATATTAAGATTTTCAAAAGAAATCCCTACGTGTTTGTACTGCTTGTAAGTACTTTCTTGAAAATTAGCCAAGCATTGACTATATTATCCTAGATACATTTATTCTTTTACTTGCTTAGCTTTTTGGGTCATGTCCATTGTTTTGAAGTTGACTTCTCTTATCTATTCTACCAAACGAGTGGTTTAAGACTCTTTTAGTAGACATTCATTTTTCCAATATTGGGTTTCTTTGATTTTGAGCTCAAATTGATCTCTTTCTTTCTTTAGGATTTGATTGGCTTCACATTGATGGCATATTTACTATTTCAAGTCATCAACAAGGCTTTGCAACATTTTTTTTCCTTCATAAACCTAATGAGCTCTTTTTCCTTAAACAACAACTTAGACTGAAGTTGTTCGGTATTTTTTTTATTTCTTTAAGTTTAGTGATCACTGACACAATATATTTATGTATATTTTTTTACATCTCTTATTGTTCTCTTTCAAATCTTTGAAATTTTCCTTTATTCTCTTTAGGTTTAGACTTTTATTCCTTAACCTCATGCTAATGTCTTTACTTTTCAATCTCTTATGTTTCCTTCTCTTATTCCAATATATGTTTCATAACGTTCATATTTTCAGGGCCCCTTTCACAATGGGCTTCTTCAAGTGGGCATGATTTTTTATTCATGGGAATAACATTGGTTGAGGCATATCGCTTTCTTCATAGCAAATATTCAGGTATTACCTTATCTGTATATCTTTCACAACCTACTCTCTAAGTTTGCTGCCACTATTTGATAGTTTCTTTCTTTCTTAAGAAATCCTAGTTCCTCAAAAGAGAATTCTAATTCTCGAAGCTCATAAGTTATTTGAACAAACTATTCTGACCCTAATTATTTATAGACCATAATTGGAGCATAACCTATGCCTCTTCACAGTCTTAAGACTGAAACCCATAATTTATTGCCATATTTGTACAATATAGCTTATCATGGCATTTATGGAGCTTTCTATATAATTTGAACATTGGTGAAATTTTGTAAAATAATAACCACTCTTCCTTGGGCTTTGATGTTGGCCATCCAATATTACAAAACTTTTCAATGGATGTCATCTTCTTACAATAAATAGGGTGAAATTTGCCCACAAGATTCTGAAGATAACTTTTTTCCCAAACATAAAGTAGTTGTGCACACCTTATGCGTTGTCCTCATTTTTGTCGATAATGATTTGATAATCTAAAGTTTTTGCCAATATGGATAAAATATGATTCATTTTATTGTCCACTGGCTCAAGGAAGTGTATTACTAACACCTTAATGTGTCTCAAGTCCTTAAGGAAAATGATCAAATAATAAATTACCAAAGTTATCATTCTCATACCTCGTTCATCCTCCAAGTGTTTGACAATGTAATTGTGCAAGATTTCCTATAGGATGCATTTGCTTTTGCCTTTTGTTTGGATATACGAGCTCACATCCTAAGTGGACACTTTTATCATGTGGGTAAATTTCTTTCAGGATCTAAAATTTTTACCTCAACAATAGATCTTATCTCGATTAAGAAGTTGCAACTACAATAACATAGACTATTCTTCAATTGTTGGAGTTATATCAATCTCATTAACTATGGGACATCTATAAGTAGTGTCCCAAAATTGAATCAAAGCTCTTATCAACTGGTCTTTTATAGGCACCTCAAGAAATGAAGTAATATGATCATATTTTACCTCGAAAGCCATTTTATTAAGTGTTGTTACATGCACCAAATCTCGACTACTCGAAGATATCATCTTGTTGAAGCCCCAACATGATTTTTTCAAGTAAAGTTTCCTTTTTAGATTCTTTCAGATAATGTCCTTTTCTTCTTTAGGTTTTTGATGATTGAATTATCACCTTATTAACATCTTCATATATGTTGGGTTCTAAAGCTGAGGACAATATGATAGTGTTTTGAAACAAAACCTAAAATCTCCTAACTTTTTAGTACGTCGACAAACACATCCCATATACTGATGTTTATATTAACGTTTGATCATGAAACAAAAGGAAAATAAAATAAATTAGGGTAACAATCAAGTTAAAATAAATGCTTTCATGCGTCCTAGTTTAGAGTAAAATTTATACAAAAAAAATGGTATTGCTCTATCTAAGGTTGGCTTATTATAGTTTACTCTATGCAAAGCTCAAAACTAATAGAGGCTAAAAAGTTCTCAAATTCTTCCTCACTATCGTCTATGTTGGACTAGTAAGGTACCAAATCCTCACCAATTATAGGCTTCAAACGAAAATGGTTTAATTTGAGTAAGAGTATTTCACTTGTTATTGTGGAGGTTATCACCTCACTAGAGCATAGGTACTTTACTCTCCTTTAAAAGAGTTAGAGCTCGGATATAAAGCCTATGCATGTAATGCTTATTGTATATGTAAGAGAAAATAACATTGCAGTCTCTATCCTACATGCCCCACATTTTATTAAGAAAAACATAAAATAAATAATGAACAAATGACAATAAAAATGAAATGCATATGATTTTTTCTTTTTATTATTATTTTTTAAATAAAATCAAAATCAAAGAAATTAAAGTTAAATAATAATTAAAACTGTTATTTTAAAATTAAGGATAACACATAATTAATTTTGGTCTAACTCACAAAAAAGTGTCCCCAATGAAGTTACTAAACTATTGTAACAGTTTTAGGGTTGGTAGATGAATTTTAAAATTGGTTAAGTGTAATTGGCTACCTATTAAAACTTAGATTTTTAATAAAATCTTAAAATTAATTCAATTTTATTAAAAAGATAATTTTTTTAGGTTTACAAAAACAATTTAAGTCAAGGAGTCGATTACGTATGAGGAAGGATTAACACCCCCACAGCATTCGTTTAAAATGGTATCAATTAATTATATGTTATCCTTTGAATTTTAACAAAACTGGTCTTAAACTTGGTATTTATCAATAATTTCCTTGATTTATTTTATTTGTAATAATTTTATTTTTTTTCTCTTTTTTGATTATTTTTTTGTTACTCTATTTTATTCGAGAAAAATCAACTAGAACCTTGTTATTGAAAAAACTCTTAAAATGTCTTAATATATTGGTAACATTGAAAGAATTTTTCTCACATAGGAATTTTCTAGACATTACTAGGATTATTTTAGAATTCCATCTTTGGAGGCTCGTGTATATTTTTCAAGAATTATGTGCATGCAATGCCAATGACAAAATATTAATGCCAATATTTCATTTTCCCTTTTTAATTAATAATTCTCTTTTTTGGTTTGTTGGTTTTTTATTACTTTTTCTTTATTTGAAAAAAAGAGAAATTTTTATTATATTGAAAATTTTTGTAAATATTCCAATTCGCTATTAGTATTAAAAAAATCTTTTCGCCTATAAATTTCTTAAGCCTCATTACTCAAACAACCTCAGAATCTCATCATTGGGTAAAAATTCATTTTCTTACTCTCTTTTTTTTTGGATAAAAATATGTTTATTAATTTCTCTTTTTTTATTATTTTTTTTAGAAAAAAAAAGAAACTTTTTATTATTTTGAAGAATTTTTATAAATACTCTAATATGCTAGTAGTATTTAAAAAAAATTTTCTCACTTAGAGATTTTTTTGGTATCACTATTCGAAATACCGTAGAATCTCATCATCAGATTTAAAATTTCTTTTTCTTCATTTTCTTTTTTTTTACTATTTTTATTTTTTTTTCAAATTTAAAATTACCGAAAGTCTAGAAATTATTTTCATTATTTTTATTATTTTTTAAAGAGATAATATATATTTATTTTTGGAAATTTGAATATTAAATATGTGTAAAGAAAATAAATAATAATAATAATAATAATAAACATTAAGAAAATATAAAATATAAAAATTACCTAAATTGATCGGTCTAACAGCAGTCTGTTAGGGTTTGATCTAGTTCAGATGAACCAACATCAATTTGAAAAGGAAATAGATGGTTCACTTACGATTTAATAAGTTAAGCCAGCCTTGAATCAATTCAGTTAGATCAATTTAAGTCTAACAGTAGCTCTTTAGTCCGAGTCGGGTGTGTAAATCCTGGGTTAAGCTTGAGCCGGTGCATGAGTTAGCTGATAATTCTTTTAATGCTATAAAAGCTTTACCTTTATCACTTTTCTAAAAAATTTCAAAGCTCTAAAAACAATCGGTCATTCAAACTACAAAACCTAGATCTCGATGCTGGCTTGCCACATTGACCACTATTTGTCGGCGTTAGTTTGTTTTCCAAAAGTCACCCAAGTAAAGATTTTCTCATCCTTTTTTTATTTCTCAACTTATTTTTCCTAAAATTTCTCTAAAACATCGTAGATTTGCACATAAAGTTTTGGTTTTAAAGCGCTAAACCACCCACTTTCGTTGCTCCATTGGCTTCAAATTTTTACTATGTCCTTCCCTTTCCCCTAAATTCAAGATTTAAAACCATGTAGAAGCCGTGTATCCCAAAACACCCCCAACTATTGCCTCCTATTTTTACCACCTCTAATGGCTTTTTCTTCTCATTCTTACAACTACCATTCCTTCATTTTTTTTGTGGCATTGGGTTCTTCACGTAAAGACTATGATTTATTTTTGTTTTGTTTTGTTTTGTTTTTTTTTTTTAGATGGGTTGGTTTCAGGTCTGGTGACTAGCCGAATGGGTGCGGTGTTTTTATGGGTGCCATATTGATCATTTTTGTGGTGTTTTTTTAGGTTCCATATTGATCATGACATGATGTAGTCGAATGGGTGCCATATTGATCATAAAATGTAGTCAAATGGGGTAGGCTATTGATGGTAGCTTAGGTGTTGGTTTTTCTATTGGTGTGGAGGGCTCAACTAGGAAAGACTATTTGGGTATGGTGGTGGCAACTAAAGGCAAGAAGTGATGGTGGTTGCAGGGTTTTTTTTTTTTCTTTTTATTGAAGTAGACTTGTTCCTCTAGTGATGGAAGAGCTGTGTTGGCAATGGGCTTCATGGTGGGTTAGCTTCAGGTTTGATAGTTTATGAGTTTATGTTAAGTCGATGATGGTGATACAAGGTGAATCATGGGTGAGGATATGGTTGGTCTTGGGTTGGGATTTTTTTTTGTTTTTTTTTTTTTTTTGGGAGGGGTTTGGGGCTATGAAGGTGATCAAGTCTGGGTGAGGGGAATGAGTGAAAGCTAGTTGAAAAATAGGTTTTATTTTTGTTGGAGGTGGTTGGAGGCCCTTTTTTTCTCCCTTAGATGAGAGTCTTTTTTTTTTTTTTTTTCATGTTGTGAATCCCTCTTCCCTGTTATCTAAAGCCCTCAGTAGAATCCTTTAATTCATTTAAAATGATGATTGAAAATTTTGGAATGTAGCTATAATGGTAGCAATGGCTTGCTAGTGTTCGGGGCTTTAAATTTTTTTTGATCAACTTATGTTAGAAGTCAGTAGGGTAAAAGAGAGGTGAAAATTATAAACTTGAAAATAGTGTACCAAAAGGGGAAGGGTTCAGGCATCTGGGAAAGGTAAATTTTGCGGGATTGCTGAGTCTTGCAAACACCTTTTTTTCTAAGCTTTTAATTTTTAGTTGAATCTAGACCACATTTAGACTTTGGGCTTTCAAGTCTAAATTTAATTGGACTAGACCCATGTAAAATTTTGAATTAGACCTTTAAGCTTTCAAATACAATCGACTTAGATTAAATTGCATCGAATTCAATTTAAATAATTATGGATCATTTTAACTATTCAAACAAAATAAAGTATCTATAATACTATTCAAAGTTCAAACCATTTTTTTCTCTCTAAAAGACAAAGCAAATGAGACCCATCTGTGTCCCCAAAAAGAAAAACACAACACATGTAGTAAAGATCAATTAATTAATATACTATATTCTTTTTTAGTAACTAACTCATATACTTTTAATCTCCTAAGGCTTAGAAAGGCAAAGTTTATAGAAGAAGGGGGATGGTGGGTTAGAGTTTATGCTCATATGCCTCCGTCAAAACTTTTTAACCACTAAAGCAAAAGGTGGAAGGCAAAAAAATTATACTTTATTAACACAGTTAATAAGAACTTGAGTTCGAGATTAAATTTGAAATTTTTTTATGTTTGGCTTGAGTTTAAATTTAAATTAGTCAATATGTCTTAAAATTTTATGAAAAATATAATTATTTTAATATTTTTTAATCAAACTATGTTTAAATTTGAGATTTTTTAATTTAGATAATTTTAAGTTTAAAAACTTTTCAAATTTGGATATTTTATTTTATTTTTTAAATCAGATTTAGAAATATTCGAACTTGGACTTTTCAAAAGTATTTTTGTTCATTTGCCACTAAAGAAATTAGGGAAAAAAAAAAGAGATGTTTGCAAAATATATTCATTTTCGGTTGTCACTTTATTTTGCCTCTTGTCATCAGATCATTGCTCACATTAGACAAAAGACATTTATTGGCAACAGTATTGTCGAGGATGTCACCCGACCTACGGTATAAACAGTCAATGGCATATCCCCCCTTGAAGAGAATTAAAATGAAAGATAGTTATATTATGGCGCAATATTTTTATAAAAATATATCTTATTATATTATTAATAAATATATGCATGCAATATATTAACAAGTTTACAAAATTATAAATTTTATCAATTTAAAATAAATGTATATAAAACATAATATATTAAATAAATAATTTTACTTTAAATTATAAGTGACTTTCTTTTACAAAAAGAATAAAATAAATCAATTGTTTTTTTGTCGATATAAATAAATCAGTTGGTACATAATAAACATAAGTAAAGTTGAAGCATTGTTGTCTGATCCACCCAAAAAGGCACAAAATGTACCAGTCAGAGTAATCTTTTTCAGAAAGAATTGTCCAATAGTAAGAATTGCTTTCAATTCTAATGGTAAGCTTTTGAACATATATAGTTGTAATAAAGATGGCAATTGGGGGATATTTTTAATCAAAACCCAAAGTACAATCTAAACCGGAGATTATAGTGTAATTTTTTTTATCATGATTGGATAAATTATAGTAAAAATTAGCTATTTTTTAATGAAACAAGCAATTGCGAATGACAAAAGAGAGGGTTATGGAGAAAATGGCAACCGCGAGCTTCTAGGGAAAGTCTTTCTCAGTCTACCATATATGAATGAACCGAGATACTTAAAATTAATGGAATGGAAACTTGGATTGGACAGGATTTTAATTTCCATGAAAATGTGAGGAGCTTTGTCTTCTATCAAGGGGCATGCAGGACCACCTGTTTCATGAATGCTATGCAAATGATCCAATGAAACAAGAAACTTTTACACCAAAAAAAAGAAAACATTTTTGGGTCACTTTTAACTTTCGGTCTTCTTTTCGATCTTTTGCCTTTGTTTTGTTTTGTTTTGTTGTGTAAAAGAATTCAAAATGGCACATTAAGGTCAATTTTCTTTTATGGCTAAAAAAAAAAAAGATCAATTTTCTTTCTTCACGCTTTTCAAGATTCAGGCACGAAATCAATTGAAAATCAAACCCTAATTATATTATCTTATGGTTTAAGTCCATTAATCATTCTCACTTAATTTAACACCATATCAAATTTTAAAATATTAAAAAGGAGAAATTTTTTTTAAGGATTCGTATTCAGAGATCTATAATGTCTTGGTGATCAATTGTCTAAAAAAATTAAATTAATAGAAAAATAACCCAAATATTATCTTTAAGTTATAAAATAATTTCATTAATTTGATTTCTATTATTTTGAGACGATATTTTCAGCCAGAATTTGATAACTACTCTGGAAAAAAAATGAAAAAAAAAAATGCAAACATAAAGGTTATTGTTATTTTGTACTTAGAATTGTTTCCTCTCCGCATGACCAAATGCCACGCATCATCCACCACTAACTAGACAAAGAGAAAGAAGGGGTAAGCTCCTTTTCCAAGAGACTCCCAAAAAAAAACAAAAGAGAGACTTAATCAGTCAATGAGAAACGTGTATTTCTGAAATGACAATATATATATATATATATGTATATATAAAAGCTAGTGTAATTGAGTTGCATTTCCAATTCCACATTGATATAGAAAATTAGTAATAGCCATTAATGGAGCCTTCTTCATCCTCTCACCAAGTTGTGTTACTTCCTTCCCATTCCATGCTTCTCTTTTGTAAGCAGAATTCTTGAAAATTTTTTTTCCGTATAGTCTTGCAATATCATTTCTTATTTGATACAATGTTAATACCTATTTGTTGATGCTTTTGCAGCTCTTCTGATTACTATACTGATTGAAAAATTTAAGAATGAACAACCAAATAATGTTGAGGCAGATGAGGTAATATATTTGCTTTATAGGCACCAATCTCCAATTATCTTCTTAATATATAATTTATAGAAGTATATGTTTTGGTTATTAACAGAACACAGAAACTTTGCAGCACCATGATTTCAGTGATGAAACAGCAGGGAACGATACCGTAGAAATTGCACCTGCTGGCTCATTAGAGCTTGGCCAACCTTCTTGTCAAACTGGAACTTCGCATATCCCCAATCAACTAAATTCACGAACACAAGTAGTAGAAGAAGAGGTCTGACTATTCCTTATTACTCCATTTTGGACCACTTGCATGTCTGTTTAGTGTGCATTATGAAGGCAAATTTATTTCGTTTATCTCAGTTTCATTCCGATGTACTTGCTTTTATGCATGAGCATGCATTATGGTGCAAGTGTCACGGGTTGAGACTTAAGCTCCGAACCTGCGCGGTTCCGGGACCCGGGCATTCACCCTTCCGGCGTCTCAGATCAGCCTATCTGTCACGGTTCACACCCTTGTGAGGTATTGTCCGCTCTGGCTCCCCTAGTCTCACGGTTTTGTCCTATAAAAGACGCCTCACAAGGTGAAGGTGGTGTGAACCCTTTTATACCCCAGTGATCTTTCTATTATGTTCAATGTGGGATTCAAGACTCATCCTTAGGTCCGTGACATTCTCCCGCACCCAACCTCGTGATGCATTCGTCACGGAGGCTGGCCACCCTGCCTACCTCCCTCGAGGTGCTTGGCGTGGATCGAACGGTTTAGGGGTGGCTCACGGTTCGAGACTTAAGCTCCGAACCCACGCGGCTCCGGGACCCGGGCATTCACCCTTCCGGCGTCCCAGATCAGCCTACCTGTCACGGTTCACACCTTTGTGAGGTATTGTCCGCTCTGGTTCCCCTGACCTCACGGTTTTGTCTTATAAAAGGCGCCTCACAAGGCAAAGGTGGTGTGAACCCTTTTATACCCCAATGACCTTTCTATTATGTTCGATGTGAGATTTATGACTCGTCCTTAAGTCCGTGACACAAGAACTATGTACCAATATCGCATACGTACGTTTAAATCACTGTCGGAACCGCATGTAGAGTGAAGGCATCTATGGACACTCTAAAAAATTAGAAAATAGCAAAATTTGAATAAGAATTTTCGTCTAAATACCTTCAAAACTTTTTCGTAAACACTCTTTCGATGATAAAATTAATAAAGCTATCAGTATTATATATATATATATATATATCATAAGTGGATACCCCAAAAATAAATCGTAGATCCGTCATTGATTTAATTGTTTGGATTTGGTACATATATTCAGCATCAATCTCTTTTGGTCAAAATGTGCCAGAAGTCCATATACTTGAGGAAAATTTAAAATTTACTCTGTGCATTATAATTTAAAAAAATTTAATTCTTGTATTATTTTGTTTTAATATTTTTAGTTCAATCATTAATTCTATCAATTTTTTGTCATTAAAAATGTTGATGTGATCGTTGACTTTACTGATGTGATAATTAAAATTAATAAAATTAATTATTAAATTATGTAAATGATTCTTTTATTCATACGAAACTTGAAATTTAATTTTTATATTTGTATGAAATTTGAAATTTAGTTATTACACTTACGAAATTTAAAATTTAATCTTTCTAGTACAAAAAAATTTTAAATTTTTTTAAAATTTTTAGTTTTTTAAAATATTAAATTTTAAAAATGACCACAATATTATCTTATAATATTCTATCATAATATTGAAAATTCTATTATAATATTTTTGTCATAATTTTCATATATTATCACTAAATTTATCATAGTTTTGGTCATCCATGTAAAATACTATTACTAGTTCTGTCACTATTTTATATTATATTCCTTCATAAAATATAAATATGTTACTAATTTAATTGTTACACTTTTTTATTATAATTGTAGTACATTGTGGTCATATGAAAAAAATCTAATATCAATTTATTAAAAATCTATGATAAATTTTTTAATATATAATACAAATATGTTACTATTTAATTTTAATAAACTATTATTTTTTATTAATTTATTAAATAAATTATAATTATAATTATATTTCATAAAAGTAAAATTATCCATCAAATAGTGTTTTTATTCATTTAAATTAAACCTATATAAACAATTTTTTATAATCAAATCCAGGTTAAATATTCTAAATAAATTAAAGTAATTTACTAAATTAATTAAATAATATTAACTTTGATATATTAATTTACATTATTAATATTATAATTGATTAATATAAATGATAATAGTATTATTATTAATATGATATTATTAATAATTATTATATATTATAAAAACTAATATATTTCAAAAAAATATTTTTATATTATAAGAACTAAAATACTTTTAAAATTTAAAATTTTAAAAAAACTAAAAATATTTAAAATATTTTTTATATTAGAAAGATTAAATTTCAAATCTCATGCAAATATATAGATTAAATTTCAAATTTCGTATAAGAATTAAATTTTAAATTTCAAATTTCGTATAAGTTTAGCAACCATTTACATAATTTAACAACTAATTTCATCAATTTAAATTGATACGTCAACAAATTAATACCATATCAGTAAAATCAACAATCACGTCAATATTTTTAATGACAAAAAATTGACAAAGTTAATAATTAAACTAAAATTATCAAATTAAAATATAAAAACTAAATTTTTATAAATTATAGTGCATAGACTAAATTTAAAATTTTTCTAAAGCACAAAAACCTTTAACATATTTTCACCATCTCTTTTAATTAAGCCATAAACTTGCAAATATATTGTGCTGTAATGCTGGCTGTAACACAAGATCTATCCAAAGCAATTTACTCAGGATTGATATAATTATTAAGGATTTATACATTGTCAGTATTAATGCACTGTAAAGTACCAGACCATTAGTAATAAATTTAAAATTTTAGAACTTTAAAAATAAATATTTTTAAAATTTAAATATTTAATTATTTTAAAATAAATTAATTATGTAACAACTTATGATATATTGATTGCGTATAAAATATTAATAATACATTAAATATAAATTCAATTATTAATGGCTGAAGTTAAATGGATTTGAAAAAGTTGATGATGATTATATCTTTGACGGTGAAATGGCAGCTGGAGGGCGATCAAATTACAACAGCACAACAGACGGAAATTATACTCTCAAGATTTGTTACAGAAAGAATGTTAATGCAAAATATGGCTGCTGAAGCTGAAACTGAAGCTCAAGTGCAAAACCTCAAAAATGGGTTAAAAGTCTCATGCCTGGTTATCTCAGTTTCTACAACTGGGATTCTTAGTTTCCTCGCTGGATTTCCAAGAAGTAGTCAACCCACCATGACAGGCAAGCTTTTGTTTAAAGCTGGAATTCTCTTAATGTGTGCCTCACTATTTTTTGCTTTAGTCCTAGTCACACTGTCAACGAACAAGACCAAGTCTTATGGCTTAATTCTAACTGTGAGAATTATCATTTGGATTTCCACAGGATTGATGACATTGGCTGTAGTTTTACTTGTCATATTTTACTTATATGGAACATGATAACCTATATTCCCCCAGGCTCACTCTCTTAATATAAAAATATTAATTTGTATACTAAAATAAGAGGGTTGTGATTTGTATAATCGACAACTCAAGGCCTATGTGGCTGTTGTGATCGGAAAAACTTTTAATCGAGAAAATTAACCATATTCTTTTATCCTAATTTTTATCATGTTGCAGCATTTTGTCAAAAAAAAAAAAAGAAATTTAAGTGTTTGGTATTAATGTAATACTTAAAAAATTAAAATGTTCAAAACTATATACATAAAATAATAAAATATCATAAGATATAAGAATATATAATAATTTAATTTCTTTCTGGAACACAATTTTTCACTTGGATGTGCTTCTACTGTGCTGCTTGAAACAGGCTGTAGGCTTTCCAATCTTAATATCAAACGGGGCCTAAGAGGTATCGTTCCTTCTTAATTGTCATGTTAATCATCCAACATAAAGTTTCTAATTAAGGGTATTTATGGACATCAAAATACAAGCAATTTTCATGAAAATTCACTCTTTAAGTTTATTTTACAAAGAATAAAGAATTTTTTATAATCATTAAGGATACTTTAATGGGTAGAATTTCAGATCCTATGTTGAAAATCTAAGGTTAAATCAACTCACATAAGGGATTATGAAGGAATTTACTATATAATTTAACTACTGAGGACGTAGGGTCAAAGGACAGAAAGCTGGTTGATTTTTTTATTTGAATTTTATTTTATAAATAATTAATTCATTAAGTCCAGTAAATTTTTTAAAAAAAATTATTACAAAATATTAATAGAATGATAAATACATTATTAATCACTTAATATTTTTAAAATAATCATTTAACCATTAAAATTTTTTATTTAATCACTAAAATTGAAATATGTTTTTAAAATAATCTCTAATAACATATCAACTCAATTATCAATTATCACATTACATTATCACATCATTTGATATATTATGTGACATTAATAACGTGATATTACAAATTTTTTTAAAAAATTATTATCAAACAACTTACTTGTTATTATCACGTCAATACATTGTTAAAAACTAATAATTGACAAAAAAAAAAAAAATTTACTCAACCTTTAATAACTAAATTAAATATTTTAATAATTTAATAATTATTTTTAAAATTCCATCATAAATAATAATGTAATTTATCATTCATAAAAGTAGATGCCCCTCACCCAAGAAAGCCAACCTGTCACGGCAGATGTCAACTCTTTATAGGTCCAAACATGATACATATTTTATGATTTTTAATGCCTAAATACGAATTGAACAAAATTTTACGAGTACACCACATTGAACTTCTGACAAAAAGAATTGCAAAATAAATAAAAGGGTAAATCATCCTTGCAAAGAACGGTGAGTCATCCACGATCTATGCAAAAATAAAAGGGCAAAACAGTTTAGTTCAGGGCAGGCTTTAAAAGGCTCAGGAGAATTATAGCCTTCATAACAACACCCCATGCCAAAATGCAGAACTGAGATATGAACAGCCTTTCTTTGCTATAAGTGAAAAAAGATTACAAACAATAAATTCGCGGAAGAACAGAAATATCAAATCAAAAGCAACAAATAGTAAAGTTAAATTCACCATTCTAGCTGAGAAGGCAACACTAACACACCTCCCTGCAAGCTACAAGCAACATCTGCATGCCTTCAATCAGTGTCTGCTACATTGCCCGGTGACTATTCAGACAGAGACCAAGACATGATCCATCCCACCTCCTTAAAAAATAATAGTCGGAATGCGGGAAATCTTCCGATCAGACCCTGTATATACTAATCCAATACATCTCCTTACCAGAAATTTCACAACAGAGCATCAAAATAAGCTCCAATGCAAGGATAGGACCCAAGGAAAATATCCTAGCCCGGTTCTATCATAATACACAGAACCACTTAAATGTTTGGCTAAATAAAGCAGCATATTATTAAAGATAAAAACGCATCAACTAATAAAACTCAAATCTGAAAGGTGCTAAATTGACCTTTACTTTAAATATCATTGGACCTTCACCTGAAACAATTGTGGGTGCTCCATCATAGCCGCGTGAAATAGTTATAGCTAATTGAATTCCTTTCAGCACATGGCATCACTTGCTCCATATTGTACTTCAACGTGGCAGTCTCAAACATGTGTGAATTTAAACTTCTCCAAGGTACCACTTACTTATCATGACTGTCCTACAAGCATAGACCGTTGAGAGAGATCCCATATCAGCTTTTTCTGCTGGTCATTAATGTGAGGTAAACATGCCTGTAAAAGATCAACTGGCATTTCTCTTTTTATAGCTTTGGTGGCATCTGATTCTTCACTTGCCGTATTTGGTTTGACCTGCATACGCAAGGACTGTATCACAGTATCATATTTGTTTATGCAATACTTGGTAAGAAGGTTAAAGAATTCATCAAATGAGGCCTTCCAAAGGGACTGATTGGTCATATTGTAATTGCCAGCAGCTCTTAAATCAATCACGAGTTTTGTTGCCCTATCAAGAACAGACTTCAGAATAAAAGATGCCCCATCTCCAGCAGGACTTCCAAGAGGAGGAAGACGGGGCTGTTCTGAGGAACAAACCACAGCTGCAAGACAGACGCTAAGTGCACGAAGATCCATGCCATGCACGCATGAGGACACAACCCTTGCAAGGTTATTAGTAGTTTCTGCTGCTCCTGGATCAGAGGGAAGGCCTCCAAACAAGAACCTTAAATGACGGAAAATGGCCATGCAGACAACTCGCATAAGCTCAGCACCTGGAAGAAGAAGCTGAAGGTACCTTTCAAGCAGCTTCTGGCCTTTAGGAAGGGAAACTATTTGTAAAAACACAAGATCATCTTTTTGAGCAAGCTCATCTGTGTGGCCATTCTTGCCAAGTGGGTCAACCAATTGAAGTGATGCAGCCAGCCCTTCCAATAAAACCTGTCGTCTTTGTCTTAGCTGTGCTCCACCATCCTGCAACTGATTAAACTGTAAAAACCGATCAATATCATCTACATCAAGTAGAAGGCATAGACCATCCTCTATTGCAACTCTAGCAGCAAGCATTGGTTCTTGTTCCAGGGGCATATCAGAAGCTTTCTGATCATTCTTGATAACAGCTGATGAATTTGGAGGGTCAACTTCAAGAAGAGGACGAGGCCTGCGAACTGAAGAGAAAGGAACCCTCCCAAGAGCATCAACCTGGAGAAAAGCATGTGGCTCAGTATTTGCATGTGCTCGAGGAGGAAGATCCCTAAGATGAGTTGGGCAGAAATGATGTCTCAACTTTGTCCCAGCAGATTTTCTTGCAAGACAAGCCTGGTGGTAATAATCATCCACATAAGGGTCATTACTGTGAGTTGCAGCATGCTGCATTCTAAGAATGCCCTCAATCTCATCGGTTGACATGTATTTGGACCTAAATTGAGGCCATCCAATATCACTCTTCAGTCCACTGCTATCAAAGCCCTGCTGAGAAATTCGTGGATTCTGCCTCTCTTTCTGAGCTGATTTTGGTCTTTGATCTCTCAGATCACCAATACCAAGTATAGCTTCAAAATTGTTCATTAGAGGTGGAGACGGAGAAAGATGAGGATTATATAATTGTGACTGAAACCCTGACAAATGGTTAAACGATGGCTGAACAGGATGCTGCAGTCTTTTCTGGGGTGCCTGCAGCTGTGGCATTAATTGTGGCGGAATCAAACCATTTTGATGAGATAACTGTTGTTGCAACATATTGTTCAAAACACTGGAATTATCTCCAGCATATAATTTTGGCTGGCTCCCCCATTGATTTGATGGTCGACTAATGACAGACAGACCAGGAGCGAACTGAGGCATGTTCCCACCATAATGTGACCCATGATGTAAACTTGGCTTTTGAAGCTGAGACTTAGAGAAGGCAGAGAAATTGGGCGAAGATGTCATCTGTGATCCACCAACCACATATGGAATATTCAAGTGACCAGAATGTTGGGTTGGTGAAGCTTGAGGAGATCTGCCACTGAGTAGAGGGTATGAAGTGTGAAATGATTTTGGAACTAGAATTGGCTCACTAGAGAAATGTTGATGTTGTTGGTGTGTTGTTGTTGTTGTTGTTGTTGCTGCTGCTGCTCAGGATATGATGACGTCCTGTAGAGATGCTTTGAGTCCAAATTGGGTGATGGTTGTGATGACCAGCGTTTGCCTGTGGGAATACTTTCAGTTTCAAGAGCCTGCTGATCAAGCCAGTAAGGAAATTCCTGCCCATGTGCCCATTCAGCAATAGATGAACCTTGAAGGAGAACTCCATGGTCAGCATAATGAAAATAAAAATGTCAATATAAATATTGCACAACCTGTGTTGTTGTCACCTTCACTCTGATGATGTAGGGTCCTTGTGCTTAGATATTTATTTAAAACAATAAATAAAAAAAATGGGTAATACAGTTCATGCACAACTTTCTGTTAAAAATGGTCATGCAGGAAACCTTGCACTAGTGTCAGATGCTGAATATTAATTAATTATGATAATGTCATCATGGAACACATTAGGCAATGGAATGGAGCAAACTCTTTAGCATTTAGTAATACATATATATATATATATATATATATATATTGTAAGCTTATCAGATGCAATAAAAAAAATTCTTCATCTTATACGTTGTCTCTGTCTTTGTGTGGGAATTGGTGCCTTCACTCTGATAAAAATTTTAAGCTTATTTGATGCACTCCTTGCACATCTGGCATCTCATTGCCTCAACCCAATCACATTAAAATAAAACTAAACTAGAAAAATAGAAAGCGTAGAAAATTTTGAGAAGGTTAATGCCGCATAGACCATAACAATTACATTATTATAAGAGGCTTCATAAACAACTGTGAGAACAACAATAATTGAATCCAACAACATTTTAACTAATTAGTACTACGAATATCATGTCTCATGAATGTTACCCCTTAACCACCAACTCCCAATTGAAAAGGGAATTCCATCCCAGATTTTTAGTACAACCATAGATTGCCTTCATCATCTTCTATTGGAAACTATATTCTTCAATTTGTCAGAAGGAAGTGTGTCCACCGCACCTAAGCATTTATATGCAACAACTGTATAGGAGTCTTATCAAGTGTTACTAGTAATGACCTTCCACCAAATAACTCAATCATAATCCTGATACAACTAACTCATATTTTATTATTTCTTTTTTTCTAGCTATGAAATCACTAATGGACAAAAACACTCTTAAAACAGTTAACTGAATTTAATTCTTGATATATATATATATATATATATATATATATTCCACTTGATCCCAGGATATTTTATTTCCTTATTCAGATCACTTGACAGTTTTCTGAACTTGAACATAATTTTCCATTAAATGCATTGGAACCATACAGCTACACTCCACACTTCAAACAGGCAAAAGGATGCTTATATCAAAGTTCAACAATCAGCATTGATGCTAAATAGAACATATCATAAGCTTCTACAAGAAACAAATCCCAAAATGATTGGACCTCAACAGCATCAATCATCACCAATTGACTGATAGATGAAAGTAATGAGATAAATAAACTCACTTTCTTGGGATCCCCTATCACCAATTATCCCCGAGCCTCTTGGTCCACTAACAGCTGTGTTCAACTGCAACAAGATGACTAGCTACCATCAGCAAACACTCAATCACCAATGCTAAACCAGAGCTAACCGCCAAGAAACATGCATCTCCAGTACATGCCTGGTGAATTATGATTTTAAGAAATATTAAGGAAAAAAGGTAGGAACTTTATCCTTTATGGCTTTTTTATAGCCCAAAGATTTGATCTAGGCACTAAAAAACAAGAAGATATAATTTAAAAGGAAATTATCTTTTCTGATGAATTATATGAAAATTAAGCCAAATATCAAGCAAAGTTAAGGTTCAATCTAAAAGTAACTTAATACAAGTGCCCTTAATTGACAGAGCTACAATAAAGGTTTGGGGGATCAATCTTCTTAGAGCACTGTCAGAAAAGTTTGGAAAGGGCTTGGTAAAACATTTCTTGTGTATCTTAAGAGACCAGACAGATAATCGCTCAAAAGTAAGGGATTCGTTTGGTGAGATAATGAGATTTCATCCCACTAATTCACTCAGTATTGGAATAAGGTCTACAGCTAACAGTAAATGTGGTTCCAGGGGCATTTGCACCAACTTCTGCATGACTGAACTCTCCGCAGATCCACTTTTAGAATAGTTGCAAGGATTAAATTGTTTTAGGCCCATGAAAATATGAGATGAAAATGAATTAGTTAAAATTAGAAGCTAATCCTTAGGAGGGGAAAAGATCTTTGATTATCTCACTAGTTGCAAAATACAGTAATTATGGAGTGGACTAACCTTTGAAAATGTACTAGCAAGATCATCAATGTCTGATAAGGATCTCAAAACTTCACCCTGCACATATGAAGAGAAATTAGATGAAGCACCTAGCACATGAATATTCTACTAAAATCAACTATGAAATGAATAATCTTGAAGATTAGTTAGTCTGATGTGCCAAAAGAAACACCTAGTGTGATGAAAATTCTTGATTAAAACATGAAATTTTAACCATATTAGCAACCATTTGAAGTTCACAATTACACCAAGAGAAAGAGGGGAAGGGATTGATTTCCTCTCTTTTTGGATTTCCATTTGCTAGTGACACATGTCTCATCAGACTTTAGCTACTCCAACAGAAATAGAACATGCTAAAAAGTTTATTAGAAAACAATTCAAAATTGATTCAAACAAATTTCCACAATTAACTCCATTAATTTATCTGTAAACCACATCTCCTTCCAGAGACATATGAGAAGACTAAATTTTTGACACCCATAATTAATCTAACTTTTAAAATCCATTGGCATAACCAGTCAAATTTGTGTGAATATCAGAGACAGATTCATTTTCTAAAAAGATATACAGAAGCAACACCTCAAAAGAAAGCCACTAGTGAATAAAACTGCCTCAAGACTCAACAACCAAAGAAACTGAAATGAGGGGGAGAAACCACCCCAGGCAAAAGGGCAGTCTTCTGTATCGAGAAATTGGGAATGAGTTGTCACCTAAAACTTTTGCATGAAGGGTATAAAGTACCCCATAAACTTGATTCCATCGCGAAGGCTTCGTACACCACTAGAAGTTGTAAACTCAAAAATCCTTATCACTCTGAGGAAAGAGGTGTTATGGAAAGAATTTGAGTGTGAAGGAAGGTGTAAGGGAACTCATCCAATTCCAGTTCTTTCCTCAATAAAAGGAAAAGATAAATCAAGACACATGATAAATACTTGGAAAAAAAAAACTCCATAAACTACCTTCCCAATATACTTGCTTCAGGAAGCATATGCGAAACAACAAACCTTCAAGAAGCACCAAAGAACAAGTAACACAATCCCCAAAATATATTCAAATGTGGAATACAAATTTATTGACAGGATACTATGCCACTGGACCACTGCACAAGAGCTTATACAATATAATTTTCTTAAAGAAGGTATACAAGAGCTACATATCATTGTGAATACCAAAACACAAAAACATCCCAAACACGATGGCTATGATATCAACTTATAAATATAGAGAACGAGGTTTACAGTGTCTTGCATGGGCAAATAGAATAATATATAATATGAGCTCCCACAGAGTTTTACTCCATAAAAAAAATAGGATGAAAAACACTACTTAAATGCGGTGGCATCTATCTGTTCAAGAAAACAGGGGGAAAAAGCATCCAGCATTACTCCATAAGGCTATTTTTAAGCATGATGTTTGGAAAAGAGTGATTTATTTTTTCAACGAATAGTCATTGCTTTTGTCCTACACTGTATAAATTTGCAAGAACAATTGAAACAAGAAAAACAAAACTGAAAAGAAACAAGAATATTAACTTCCTCTCGATCAAACAAAAACTCCTCCTCATCAAGTCCAACTGTGGGTAAATCCTCCTCCTCCTCCTCCTCATCATCATCATCATCATCTAATCCCCCCAATTCAACTTCCTCAAGAAAATCTTTTCCAAAAAATGCATATTGTGACGCATCAAATACTGCACATCCTGCATCATAGAAAAGTTAATTTTACTAAAAATGCACTCTTCAACAAAAAAAAAAAAAAACTCACAACATAAGGAAAAGATCATACCACTAAAACTCAGTAGCAATGCATGTTCAGGAAAAACAAATTGAAACATGAAAGACAACTGAAACATACATTAATCCAGCCTTTTCATCAGAAAACAAAGTACATACGCAATTATGCAAAAAAAAAAAAAAAAACAAGGGTTCTTCCTTTTTTCTTTAGCTATCAAGTGACTATCTAATCCACCATGTGCTGCCACAACAGCCACTTGTACTGTATAACCAAGGGGATACCACAATAGTTACATCTTGAGACTGCAACTTGGAAGTCTCAAGTTTAATCCTTGGCAATGGGCATGGGATGGGGTAATGTAGATGGGAGCAAGTTGACACCCTTTGTGAAGCAAAAGCCCGGTATGTCTCAATATATACCAATACCATTTTCTCCAATCCGACCATAATTCAAATAAATTGTGACTATTTCAATCACTAAAAAAATTTGAAATCAAATTCAACACAACCGAAACAAAAGCACATTTAAACCATTAAGCTGAAATGTGTTAGCACCCAAATTCAAACTTTATAATTCCAATACTGGAAAATTCCCATAACACTACGAAATGAAGAAACAATCCAAAACTAGAAATTGTTCACATCTCAAAACAACGACATTTGACTTGGAACTGAATCAAATAGTATTATTCACAATTTCTTTTGCAACAAAACCCAAACCTTAGAATCGAAAACTCAATATTTCTGGATCTAATTTTCATTTTCTTGTAATTTGTTACGCATTTGACTCCACAATCAACTTAACACTAACTTCTTGACCATAAACAATTAAATGTTTACTCAATCTAAAATTTAAGCTTAAATCAAACTACAAAGACAAACCCAAAGCTAATTTTACGCCAAAAAAGAATAAATTGAGGAAATTGAAGCAAAAAGAATCGAACATCAAACCTGTAGACGCATCGCCAAATTGTTTAAGATCCTCAGAAGCATCCATTTTATCTACACTTCAAAATTACCACTCAATATCGAAAAGCCGGAACAAAAACCCTAATAATTAACTGACTCTTCAATCTGATGGTTTCTTTAAAAATCCAAAATCTGATCTCTAAAAAAATAATGAAAAGAAGAAAGGAATTAGGAGATAGAAAAAAAAAAGGTTTAATAAGCAAAAGCCCTTTGCAATGAAATAGGGTTTGGTGTACAGAAGATCTGTACAGTCTTATTTAATGGTTAAGGTATTTTTTGAATTTTTTTTTTCTCAAGTCAAAATTGTTGAGACAAATAGAAGAGAGAAGAGGAACGCTAAAAACGAGATAACGAGGAGGTTAATTATTTTATATTTAGTTATTGATTTATTTATTATTGTTTTCTAATTATAATAATAAAAATTATATTTTTTGGCCAATAATAATAATAATAGTTTGAGACAGGAAAAAAAAAGTGAAAAATAATAATTTTTTTTAATTTTTATTTTGTTAAGCTTTTCGGCCTGGCTTTGGATTTTTGTGGCCTTTATAACGCAAAATGGGAAAGAAAGGTTCCCTATCTTAAAAGGATTGGGATCTTTCACAATTATATTATATACTGCGACTATTAATAATATCTTTTTTTTATCCACTTAAATATAAAAAAATTAATTAAAATAAAATAATAAAATTAATATTGGCCCGTAATATAATCATAAATTTAATTTTAATTTTTATTATAAATTATTTTATTATTAATGTATTCATGTTATGTTAGTTTAATATTAGATACATATCAAATACAAAAATTATTTATTTTCCAAATCGAAAATTATTAGATTTATAAAATTTATGTATTAGGCTATAAAAAGAAGAAAGCCCAAAAATTTAGAGGCCCAAATAGAAAATAATCATAACCAAATTTTGCGTTTCTTTTTTTTTTTTTAATTTTTTTAATATCTGGGTATATCCCCTCTTCTTCGTCATCTTCGAGTTTCTAGTTATCATTTTGCCCTCGTTCTTCAATCTTCCTTAAAGTTGGCAACGTCTTTTTCTTCTTGGGTTTCTCGTATCCTCCTGCTTCGATTTCAGGTTTCAATTTTCTTTTCCAATATCTAATTATTATTTTCTATAATTTCTATAATTAATTCAGTGGACTTAATTTATAAATTAAGTCGGTTTGGCAATTCCGATTATGCTTTTGAGATTGTTTTTTGTTGTCGAGAACTGGATTTTTTTTGTTCATTTTCTGCTATTAATAGATTTTTCTGCGGTGGTTTAGCCGATAGGATTTTAACTGCAATCCATGTATGGCTATTTGTTTTGATTAGGAAACGAATAATTTGATGGGATTTAATACCTTTGAATCTTAAAAATTTCCATATAATTTAATAATGCAAGCTTTGATTATGTTTTCAGGTTTTGTTCTTATTCAAATTGCCTTTTTGTTATTTGCAAATGCTGACTGCTAGTGTTATTGCCCCCTTGCCGCCTCTATTATCTCCTGGTATGCTTTGAGTCCAGCTATTTTTCTTGGGATTTACTTTTTATTATTCATATTGTTGTGTTTGTTTTATGATGATATTTGTCATGGTTTTCACCAGGAAGTCAATTGAAGTCACGAACTAAGGGCAGTACCTGTGGTGCTACGGTCAGGATTTCTACGCGAATCAAGACAATAGGCCTTAGCTTACAATCACAACCAATTGTTGGAAGAAGTAGAAAGCAATCTTTATCTGTTATATGTGCTGCTGCTGCTTTGGTAAGTTTGTCACTGTTAATAATTGCTTACTTTTCTTCCTTCTTGCTAGTTTATTAAAAATTTGAAATTTTTTTGTGCAGAGAAAAGTATTTTGATTTCCTTTAGTGTGGTTAACATTGAACAAAGAATATTACTGAGAGAATGTTAATTGTCTTTTATCAATATTAATTGAAAACTCTTTATGTATATGTTCATCTACTAGCATAAACAGGATTAAATCCAGAAATAAATGTAGTGAAAAAGGTCTAAACTTGTGTGCACATATGCTTATGTGTTTGTGTTTCATTTTACACATGCTAAATGTAGATGTTTTGTTGATGTTGGTATTCTGAGTTTGTGACCTGATTTCTTTTTCCTGCAGAATGCAACTTGCAGTGCATCGGGCCAAACTCAAACCATTACTCGTGAGGCACCAACAATAACCCAAGCTCCTGTCCATGGTAATAACAAACATAAAAACTTTCAATAGTTTGACAAAATTGGTTAGATATAATCATTTTTGTGTTTTTTCTAGTTGAACCTTTAGCCACCACCCTTAGGTTGAATGGTGGTTAGGAAGGTTATGGAGGGCTAGTTGATTTCATTAGAATAGCTGAAGACATGGTGATAGGCATGCATAATTCTCATACTATTTTGGAAACTTAGCCATCCTGTGTACTTTCTTGCACTGTTATGCTCCTCTGCATTGGTAGGATGATTATTGTTTGTTTTGGCACATGTTAGAATCCAGATGCTGCCTGTTGGCTAGAAGCATTAAACAATGTACCTTTTTTTTTGTTGTATCAAGTTACCGTATCGGCCCTGGTTTTTAGCTAAATCTTATTAGTGTGATAAATGTACTATATTTAATGATGTCCTGGCGTTATCCATGTTTTCACTTTGAGTTCCATGCAATTTTATGTTATTTTTATCTATGTTTTTGGTGTACTATTTTCCTGCTATGGTATATAGGTGATAAATGCCTGAACTTGCGGGAGCTAGGGATAGAACCCTGGCCCTGTGGAACTCCCATGCCTGAGGTGGGATATAACCTGCTTGCTTCAAGTCCGCATATTCCAACTGTTCTTTTTTTTTTAGTTAAACTCCATGTACGTTTATGAGAAAATGTGTCATTTAAATGACTTATTTTGGTTTATTGAAATGCAGACAAGGAGAAATCACCACAACTAGATGATGGTGACTCTGGATTTCCTCCCCGTGATGATGATGGTGGTGGAGGTGGCGGGGGAGGCGGTGGTGGCAACTGGTCTGGTGGATTCTTCCTTTTTGGATTTCTTGCATTTCTAGGCTTCTTAAA
The DNA here is from genome assembly GCF_002303985.1 of Durio zibethinus. The sequence continues at coordinate 10,718,994 of NW_019167993.1, read as the reverse complement.
CGATAAAGAAAGTGATGAAGATTACCAGGAAAATCGAAGAAGATGAGAGAACTATGCAAATTGATATAATATTTTTGGAACCTATTGCATATTGTTCTTGATGCTGTATTCTTTTTGACAACTAGTAACCGTGATTGATCTTAAAATAGAAGCTGATGGTAGCGTAAAAATTGTACCCACTCGTTCTTTCTTTTCTTTTAAGTCTTAATATGGCAGTAGATCTGGCTTTTATATTAGCAGTATACTCATGCTGTCTCTCCATAAATTCCCATGTGCTATTTATCTTTTATCAGAGTTATAATTCTCCTCCATTTCATTTTTTGATATCTTAGTATTAAATCGACACCAACAGAACTGCACTGCTTGTCCCAAATTCCTGGTTCAGTGGGAGGGCTGAACTAGTAATGCTTCGTATCTTTTCTCTGTTTCACTAAACTGATAAATAAATAAAAAAGAATTAAAGTTTACACTAAATTGCTTTATCTTCATAATAATTTTAATTTTACATTAATTATAAAAATAATAAGCTTTAAATTAATTTGATAAAATTTGAACATCATACAAACTTTATACGTTAATGCAAATTTTCTTTAATATGCTCTTTATTAATTTTATTCATTTGTAAAATATATAACTATATATTCAATGGGACGAAAACAAATTATAATCTTCTTCTTTTAGAACAAGCATGAGCGTTAGAGCCGGGCATTGTTGGTCTCCCTAACGTTGGTAAATCAACTTTCTTCAATGCTGTTGTAAGTTTTAATTTCCAACTTTGGGTTTTCTTCCTATTTTTTTTTTGTTGTCTTAGAAAAAATAAGAGAATATTTTATGACTGAATTGTTAACTTTAAATGAAACATATAGGTTGAGAATGGGAAGGCACAGGCTGCTAATTTTCCGTTTTGTACAATAGAACCAAATGTTGGGATTGTTGCGGTTCCAGATCCTTGACTCCTTGTTCTTTCTGAACTCGGCAAGTCTCAAAAGAGCTGTCCCTGCTTCTATTGAGTTTGTTGACATTGCTGGTCTCGTTAAAGGTGCCAGTCAAGGGGAGGTAATACTTCTCATAATATTTGTTTTCATTGTTATTTGGGCTTTTTTTTTTTTCCAAAACAATCAAGTCCATACGGATATGAAAGCAAATAGTATTGTTTTTGAAGCCAACAATGGTAGATTGTTGATAGAGAGTTGGATTATTAGCTCCAGACCAGGATTTAATCCCTGGCAGGCTTGCAATTGGTTCCTTAATTTCTTATCTATGTCATTGTTTTGCAGGGATTAGGAAATAAATTCTTATGGCATATTCGGCAGGTGGACTCCATTCTTCAGGTTCTTCTCTTTCCTTATTCACCACTCACCCATGTTCTTTTCTGCATGTGCACAACCGATTTCTTTTCTCATATGTCTTTAAGTTGGTGACTGCATCATTCAAATGAAGTAGAAAATACAGGATAAACTGCTAAAGACATATATACTAGTTCGAACATCATTTTGCAAACTAAAATTAAATGGCTTTCATTATATATAATCTTTCTAGAGAGTAGCTTAAACTAGCGGTCAAATGCATACTATGCTCTGTGCATCGCTTACAACATTAATTTTCTCTGTATGGTTTATGGTCATCTATAGTTATATTTAATGGGTGCCTTTTTAACACTTAGCTCTGTCTGAATGAGTATATTTTTAATGCTCAGGATACGTAAAACCTTTACACGGACAATTTCCTTCAAATTATCTTAATTGGAACTTCAAACTAGTACTGCCTTTTGTGTTATGTGTTTTTTTTTCTTTTCTTTTTCCTTTCATTGCTTTTTAACTCAGCATCTTTATGAGAAAAAAAAAATTCAAGTAATAAGAAGAAGTCTGTATCTTTTCAAGTATAAATACAGTAGTTTCCCCTTGAAATATGTGAGTTCTATCTTTTTTTGAATGCTTAATTTTTAGGGGTAAAGCAGACAGAGAGGTCTTTTTGATCTCAGGGCAAGGGCTTATGTTAATTGTTGAGTCATTTTTCCAATATTCTAGTTGTTTAAACTTTAAAGTTTAAAGAAACTCGCTATGACTCAAGTTTTTCCTTTATCCTTGTACGGGACAACTACTCATAAAATTGAAAATTAAAGAACCCAGCTAAACATCTCTATCTCTGAACAGTTTTTATTTTTTTAATTGAATCTGAAAGTATTCTTTGGAGACATTCTTGAATTTTATGCATATCATTTACTAATGAAAAGCTTGGTGAAATAATCATTAGCTTTCAATTTTTTGAAATCAAGTGCTGATTTCATTATTATTTCAGGTTGTATGCAGTTTTGAAGACAATGACATTGTTCTTGTGAATGGAAAAGTTGATCCTAAGACAGATATTGATGTTATCAATTTGAAACTAGTTTTCTCAGATTTAGATCAGGTATGTCGTGTGCTCAATGGAGCTTAATTCAGCTTCAGCATCTTTCTTGGAAAGGTGCTGATGCTTATTTAATAGTTTGGAACATGTCATCATGTGAGTGCATCTAAAACATCTCATACTCATATAATGTCCATTCTAACCATGTTGGTCGTGTGGTGCCTAATTTACATGTTAACAGAAATTTTTAAAAGGTTTTAATATTCTCTCTTACACTTGGCTGGTATTGATCCAAAGAGATCTATGCTTGCAAAAGTTGTGCCCCTTTTAGCAACTAAGGGTGGATCTATTTTTTTCCCAATTAATTTATTTGTCTGAGATCCCCTTGTTTAATGGCCTATTCAGCAATGTGAATCAAATTACTACTTCAGGTGTTTTTGGAAGTGAGAATCTATAATCAGGCTTGTGTTTGATTAGCTAGCAGTCTTCTAGATCTGTTAGATTATATCATCTTCAGAGAATTTGAGCAATTTTGGAATTAAAATTGAGCTTGCCTTTCTGTAACTTACAAATTCCAGAACTTTTGTTTTGGTTGACAAAATAAAGTAGCATTCTGAGTTGGTTAGTTAATTATTTACTTGTAGTATCATTTCCATTAAGGGTTCTTTCAAAAGGTTATTACATTAGTCTTGTTAGATTTCTACAAATTATTCGATGCTTTAAGCAGTCATAAAGGACTAGATCTTTTTGGAATTAAATTCTTAGCTAATCGTTAGGTCTTTTCAGTTTTCAGAATCTGAAACTAAAAACTAGAATATTCAATTTTCAAAAGATCTAGTGACATATTAAAGGTTGGAGTAAATTCAATTGTAATATGGATAAAATGCTTGAATAGTTTTTTGTCTGTCAAGAATAAAAGATTTTATATAGTTTAGATCTTGTAATGAACTCAGGGTCAGCATAAAGTAAACTCTATGATAGAATATTTATTCTGTTTATGACTTGTTTGGTCTGGATAGTTTGTCACTGTACAGGGGACATGGTTAAATGTAATTTTTAAAAGAAGCCAAAAGTGTAAAAAGATTTGAACAAGTTTAACACTGTCCAAGAACCCAAATAGTCCAAAATATTTCCATCACAAAACTTTGACCTGATCAAATATAAACCAACTTATCATATCCACTAAGTCTTTCAAATTCTTCTCAAGTGCTACTTAAGAGTCTGTTTAAGGCAACAGGGGATGCTTAAAAGTTTAAAGTAGCTTGGCTTCGTATTTAGTTTCTTAGCAAACAAATGGTCATGTTGATGCAGCTGAGAAAACTGGGAAAAATAGGTAGTTTTTGAGGAGGATATATGATGGAAATAGAGAGGAAACTTAGGTTAAATGCAGGAGAATTCATCTCCTTGGACAGGTAAACTTTGATCCCAAATTGAGGATTAACCTTAAGTTTAGGGTCATACAGAGGTGGGAAATATTGTTTGTATTGCTAATTCAAAAGGTACCAAGAATACTATTGATAGGTTCTCAGGATAGGAACATTGAAGATGCTTCGAGAGTGCAAAGTTTGTTTTCTTCTTAGAAGAATTAAGTTCTGACTAATTTATCATGATTATTAGTAAAATGTTCATTTGAGAATTCTAATAGGTGATAAGTTGTTAAAATGATTCTAGAATTCTACGCAATTTGCAATCCATCAGTTTCCGCCCATTGGGAAAGAACTCAGGTTTTAATGAGTAAAAAGATCATTATATGTAGGGTAGAGTTCTGAACTAAGGTGTCAAAATTTGATGCGCTTATCAAAGTTCTGTAGACTCTCAATTTTGTCTGAAAGCTGTTGCTTGTAGAAGTAAACTTTTCACAATGAACATGATTGGTAAGGCTACTAACAACATTTAAGTAAATTGTACAAATGGAAAGAAGAAGCTGGTTCTAGTTCCAAATAATTTGGGATTCATTGGAGATTTTGGTTGATATGTAATATTACAAAACAGAAAGTTGCATACACGTTTTGCTTACATGTTGTGTTCAATACCTCTAAAGCAGAGTATTGTATTTACTTAATGGGCTGCACCATATGTCAACTATATTTCTCCCATTCAGGAAGATGCATCATAGCACTCTTTGAACATGTTCAAAGCTTGAAAGGTCATTTTTGGAAAGGGATCTAACCAACTCCAATTTTTTTAAATAGAGTTTTGAAATTTGTTACTATACTATGCTCTTTGGTGGTTACTTGGTCTAAAGTTTTAGGAGACTGTATTTCTTTTTGTAATAGATCATCCTATATCGAATAGGTGTGTGATTGTTGAAAGCCATAAGGGGTTTAAGTCATTCTTAACAACTTGAGTTAAGCTTTCAAGGTCAAGTGGATGTGGTTTAGGGCTGAAAAGATGTTGGGTTAGTGGTGCTTGTGCCCACCTGCTGAGGATATTACCATTGGAATCAAAGCATATGCCTATTCAATGTGGTTCACATCGTCACATTGTGTGATTTTGCTCCTATGAGTATCAATTCTGACTGTGATATGTGGTACTGAAATCTGATGAGGACATTAAGGAAAAGGGCAGGGATGGTAAGGAATATATAGGAGTGTGATTGTTGAACTACACATAAGGGTTTAAGCACTCACTTTTAGCAACTTAAGCTTAATCTTGTGAGCTCGTTTGGTGTTAACTTGAAAAGAAATTGGGCCTGAGGTGTTTGGACCAAGATATTACCTTTTTAACATGATATGAAAGCATCTGTTTTATACTTATGAAACCCTTATGCCTTAGCTTTTTGTTTTGAATAATGTGGATCTACACCGGTAAGTGTTGGCATAGCCATTGTATATTGCTTCCTTTAATATGCATGTACACATTCCATGTCAGTGTTCTGTTTTTTAGCATCTGATAACCTTGTCCATGCTTGTGCTTCTTACTATGCAGATATATTTGTTTACACATAGTTATCTATGGTTTCAAATTAATAATTCGCTGGTCATGTGTTATGTTTTAGTCACACACTAACCCTCCAATAAATTTGCTTGAATATTTCTTTCTCGGTTAAGCTTTAAACCTTAAATATATTTTCTTGAATGCTCCCTTATGAACTCCTTCATGGCCTTAGTGCATTCCTGTGGCAGCCTAAACCAAAATAAGCATATGAAAGTAATTGTTTCTTTTGTAAGAAATACAGATTGAGAAAAGATTGGAAAAGCTTAAAAAGGAGAAGGCGAAGGATTCACAATCTACACTTAAGTTGAAATTATTTTTCCCCTTCCGTTTTTACTGAAAGGAGCCTCTTGTCATTGCCTGTCATTCTGTCTATTCTATACTCCAAAGTGGTTTTTGTTGGTCTTAGCATTGACTCTCTTAAAGTTATATTATTTTAGGAGGAAGCAGAAAATTATGCCTTGGAAAGGATTCAGCAGGCACTTATGGATGGAAAACCGGCACAATCAGTTGCATTAATGACTTTGAGAAGGGTGCTGTGAAACATCTTTGCTTGTTGACAATGAAACCAATCATATATGTGGCCAATGAAACCAATCATATATGTGGCCAATGTTGCAGAATCTGATCTCACTGAGCCTGTAAATAATCCCCATGTTAATGAAGCAGTGAATCTTGCATCCTAAGGAATTGTAACAATTTCTGCAAAGGTTTGGTGATACTTTTGAAAAGCATATTCACATGCATCTATAGGAGATTATATATGTGGAATCATTGATCGTGAGTATGAAATATAGGCTTTTTTTCGTTGCCACCTGTTTATAAACAGATGTCTTGTTCTTAATAGGTATCCTATGATAATTTTGTTGCCGTTGGTTCACTAGCAGCAGCAAGGGAAAAAGGACTTGTAAGTTGCTTCATTGCTACTAGCCTATAAGGTCTTTTACATAATAAATTTCTTGAATGGTACATGCTCAATACCTTGCATAAGTTTTACTTATGCAATCAGAAAAGGAAAATTGTTTTGCATTCATTTATTTTTCTTCAAATGGTGAAACTCTTCCTAAGTTCTCCTATTCCCCCTTCCAGCAAAACCTACTTCAAAAATTGGTTTGGAGTGGAGACATTAACCTTGAATTCGAGGGGAAAGTAGGGACATCATTTCCATGTGCCATTGCTCTTTTAGTTTTCTATTGAGTAATATGCTTGTTTTTTTCTAGGTTAAAAACTTAGGCTGTACAAGCTAAGGCCGCAGCCTTAGCATCTAGTCTGTGAAGAATGAGTGCCTAGTTGCAATGAGTAGGTTGCTACACTCCTCCCTTAATCACTGCCTCTTCACTCTGTACTTGTCTCAATTTATATTTTTCCTTTACTCTCACTTCCAATTAATCCATTGTATGCTCAAAATTGTCAACTTCTACCTTCTTTTTTTTCATATTTTCCCTCATTATCCTTTTATTTCCTACATATTGCAGCTGTCTCTTTACAACATTCAGCTATATTATTTCTCTGTATCTGTCTCTCTCTCTCTCTCTGTAATATTTAAACTTTCTGCAGCTGAGATCTGAGGGTAAAGATTACGTAGTACAAGGAGATGTAATACCGCTTCGTTTCAATGTTTGATGACTTTATTTTTGAAGCTGAAGGCATTCCATCACTCCTTTGCCTTCAAAGCACTGAACAAGATATGTATACCTCCCATGTTTTGTATTTTCAGCAGTCTAATATCATGTCCAAAGTCGGGTAAATAGTATAGGATTGAAATTCTTCTTTTACTGGCCCAAAAAAAAAAATTCTTCATTTACCATTACTAAAACAAGAGATATATGCAGATATTCATCTGCTCAAGGACTTGTCTGTTTATAATTCAAAAGTAAACAGAGGGAAAACAAAATCCCCCCCCCCCCCCTTTCACCTCAAGGTTCTGACTTTATTCACCTATGAATATATGCCCCTATATTTTGGGGCATCATTTCCTTTTACTTGTGATCTTGCCCTTAAAGAGAAATTTTAGCGAACTATATCCGGTACTTTGTTGCATTTTACAATACTACTTGGAAGGTAGCATGTTTTTCTTTGTTGCACAAAACATATTTGCTGATCTATCAATATAATGGCTAAAGGCCTAAGGATCTGGATGGAGCTGAACTTCATGTCATTTTATTTTCTTCATATTTCATCTTCTCCTATTTGAATCGAGGGAACAAAAGGTGAGTGAACATGACTTCATGCCCTTATCTTTGCACCCCATAATTGTTCCTAAGTTTCAGCAACCAGGGCAAACAGTATGAAAACAAGAGTTTACTTGTATCATTCTTGAATTAAATCAATGAAGATCATCATTTCATACTTAATGAAGTGGTAAAATAGATTAGATGTCCTTGTCTCCAACAGATAGTCCTAAGGTTAATGGAAATGTCTTATTCTTGGCCTTGTTTTAAAACTTTGATTGATGTAATAGATCAATGCTTTTGCTTCTAAGCAAGTGAAAGTGAGAATTCCTAGTTGTTTTCACTTTGAAGCTAAGGTGGAAGTTCCTGTCTCCTACATCCTGGACCCGGGTCATATTGCAACTTGTTTGTTTTTTCTGTCTTAGGAAATCATGATACTTCGCTGTCGACGACCTGAAATTCAATAATGTGGTGTGGGATGAAAGATTCGGTCTTTGAACCATCAATTGCTTTCCCAAATTTCCTTGTCAAGAAAGAGATTTAGTAGTTGCATATCTGCTTCGCTTTCCCCGTCCATGTCTTGAATCAATTCTATGCATTTTTAGTTGTTTACATAGCGGGCCAATTTGTAGAATTGTCCTCATCATTCATTTGAGGGAAAAAAAAATGTCTTATTTTGTTGTTACATGCTTTTTCTTTTATCATCTTTAAGTAGATTTGTTCATGAGTTGAATTGTACCAAATTTAATTGATCTTTTAAATGATTTATTTCAGGTTTGATTCAGACCAACCAAATAAATTTAGAGTCTCAAAATTTTTTTTAAATGATAGTATGGTAATAGGCAAACAGAAAATAATTCAAGAGATGGATGATTGAATTCCTAACATGCAACTTCCTAAATCGACAAGGAATGGGTTACTTCACACTACAGCTAGTCTAATTGTATTATATATATTGATGGAACCAAACAGGGTTTGGGCCCCCATATTCGAGAAATGGTGTTAACAATATTGCTAGACAAAAAATTTTTATGTCCAGACGAAATTTGCCTTTGGTTTTTCTATGTTCTAAATTTTTATTGTAAAGAAAAGATTCAAACCTAATTTGTTTAAGCATGAAATATATGCATTTATCATTTGAAAATTTTATACATATATATTTGTTTTCTTCCAATTAGGTTTCAAAAATTTGTATTCTCGTGTCTCCAAGTGTATCCCCAAATCTATGATTTAATGGTTAAAGTCACTTAAAAAGATATTAAAAGTTTGATTTCGAATTTTTTTTTTTTTACTTTTTCTTATACTAAAGTTTTGCCTTTTTAATGTAACCAAAAAAAAAATTTGTATCTTTGTTTAAATAGTGAAATTAATCTTATAGGTCTTTGTAATTGTACTAAAAAATAAAGTTAATGTCATTTTTTTCATATATATTTTATGAAAAATTTTAATATAATATTTTTATTTTTTAAAATGTATAATGTGATATACAGTGACGGATTTAGAATTTTAAATTAAGAGGAATCAAATTAATAAAAATTGAAGATTTAAATTTTTTATCTTAAAATTTTTATTTTTGAAATTACAACTATAAATATTATATACGTATTTGAGGGATTGAGAAATGTTGGAGGAGCCATGGCCCCTCAAGTTCTAACGTGGCTCCGCCACTGGTGATTTATATATTATTCTTTCGTGTATTGTTAGACAAGGTGGATGACATGGCTTTCGATCAATTACATAATGACACTAGCATAATAATTAATTACTAGATCATCCATAGAAATTCTTTCAATTATATGGTGGTACATGTCAAGTGTCATAATTTTTTTCAATTAAATAATGTCGTAATTAGCAATGTGGCTTCTGGAAAAAGTAACCAAAAAAACCCAAGTCACTTGTGTAACATAATTAATTGATATTCTCTTCTTTCATGATTTGAATTAGTTGAAAACTTGGATGTTGGTCACAGTTAGGTCAAAATGACTCATCAAACTTCTGCTGTTGCAACCTAATTTTCTATTAAATTCTTCTTCTTTTTTTTTACCAACTCTAATTAGTATTTTAATTGTTTGGTAATGTTTATAACTAATTAATATGTTCATTCCCTTTAATTCATTAATTTTAGGATAAGGGTACTCTATAAATATGCATCCAAAAGTGGAAAAAGCAAAAATCAGTTTGATACCGTTACCAACAAATATAATCAACAATTGAAATCCATTTGCATTTCTGTTTGGAAAGTTAGCATACCATCAATGAAAAAGGTTGAATATAATATCTTACCAGAAAATTGAACTACTTGAGAGCTTCTATGAGGCTCTAATGCCAAAGTACTCCATTGAAAGTGGATACAATCTCTCTCTCTTCAAATAGTTAGTTTTTTAATCACATTAATTAGTTTGGTTGGGAAGGATTGAAAAAAAAAATTTCAATTAGATTTTGATTTTTGTGAGATTATTTCGAGAATAAAATTTTGAATACACTAAATTAAAATGTAAAATATATATATATTTTTTAAGTTCGATTGAGGAAATTACATTCGGATAAAAATTGGAGGAACAATCCATGACCTTCTTAAAAAAAAAATTGAAAATTTCTTTTAATAATATAGTTTTCTATTGGCCAATTTTCTTGTAATAGTTAAATGGTGGAGTGTATGGGACATGATGATTTTTAGGCTTTTAATTCTTCCTATTATAAAGTTATGTTGGAGTTAAGACTCCAATTTAAAAGTCTCATACTTGAATTATGAGATGAAAATTGAAGAGTTTACAAGATAAAAAAAAAAAAAAAAATGGCCTTGGCCATTTTTTTTCCTTGTCGACGATAAGTCTTTCATAACAGTTTGAGTTATTGGGATAATCGATCATCCGACGTAGCTAATATTTGGCAGAAGACAACACCAATAAGGATTGCATAAATAAATTTTTTAGCTGATAGAAACCACACACGAGATGTATTTGTGGATGAGAATGATTTCCGGGGTTTCCACTAAATTTAGCTACAATACAAGACATTTGGTATTGTATTGTCACACAATTGCTTTTCTTTACAACTTACTTGGCAGTGACTTTGGAATGGAGACTGATGATATAGCTTTTGTTCATAAGTGATCTCATGCAAGCAACTGATCATGGCTTGTTCTCATCTTCCAATTTAGTCTCACTATGTTACTGATCTTTAGACTACACATCAATGACAGGAGCAATTGTATGGTGTTTCCAAATTCAATTGACTATGACTTGAGCGTCGAGGAGTCCAACCTCCGACATTTTCTTAATCGTTCCTTCTGTTATAGATCACTTTAGCTTTAATAAATTATATGTGTTAGAGATTTTTAAAATAAAATATAAAAAATAATCTCATTTAAAAAATAATAATAATAAAGATAGATAATTAAATCTATTCAAAATAGATAAATAAGTTTATTCAAAATGAATAGTTTTAATTAATTAAAAATAAACAGTTTTTGTCTATTAAAAATAGACAATCATGTCAATAAAAAATAATACTTATTTATTTATAAAAAACTCTTCTAGTTTTCTGAAAATACACAGAAACAATTATTGAAATTCTCTCTTTCTTCAAACTTCAGATTTCTTGTATAAAAATTTTGCTACAGAAAATCTTTATAAAAGTTCAATGATCTTATGATACGCCGGTGATTGTTTAAGTGGACTAATTTTGCTAATGCAAAATGCAGTTAGTCATTGAGTTTCATTATATCCTTAAGTTTATTGCTTGCAACCCTTTTATTCATCTATTAAGTAAATAATACAATGACGGCAAATAAAATCTTAAAGAAAGCGGCACCGTTATATGCCTTGAAGTCTTTCTTCAAAATTTCATATTTACCAGAAGTAATAATTTTAGATTTTCAGTGTTTGCACCAACAATTTGAACCATCAATAGATGTTCTTTTAGTTTAACTTGAAATTATTAATTTATTTTATCTATTTAAATTACGTTAGATTTGAAAAATTATGATATTTTTGTTTCGATATACATAATGGTAATAATTACAATAGTGATCCCACGGTTAAAACGTACCTGAAAACTTCAAATGTAGTTATTAAGTTTGATGAATAATTGCTTTGGAGAAAAAAAAAAGAAATAGTTTGATAAGAAAATTAAAAGGTTAATACCAATGAATGACTTAGGCAAAGATTAAAAGGTATATATATTTTTGAAGAAATTTAAAAAGTTTGTAATTTAATACTCTTTAGTGATGGTTTTCTGAATTTTGGATGATAATATTGTGTTCTTAATTGTTTGTTTATGTTTTAATACTATTATCTAATGTTAATATGAGCTTTTGTCATCTCACCCTTCTTTTCTTTTCTTTTCCTTTTTCTCTTTAAAATAAAAATAAAATAAAATAAAACCCAAGAGATGATTCACCTTTTAGGTACGAATCATGTGAGTTTCGAAGGATTGAATTTGGTTTAAAATTGAATTTCCTTTGTTTCGGTTGTGTTTTTAATTGGTAATCTTCATCTTTTAAAAATTTTAAACATTTTTTTCACCCAAAATTTACCTAATATTCTTTAAATTATTCGAGAACAAAATTAAAATCAAACAATATATGGAACTAAACTTTGATCCTATTACTTAAAAAATATATATTTTAAAAATAAAACATTCAAGAAACAGACGTGTGTGTATGTATATATATATATATATATATATATATATATATATATATACACTAGTTTTTGGCATATGCATTATACTCGTGTAATTCTTATTTTTGAAAATTTTTTTACAAAAATAATTTTTTATGCTATGATAATAATGAGAAACACTAATAATTTAATTTTGATGTTGATATAATATTAGTAAAATTTGATAACTTTTGATATAATTTTGATTTAGATAATTTTTTATAAAATTTTAATAACTTTTGATATAATTTTGATAATTTATAATATAATTTTGATAACTATTGATATAATTTTAATAATTTTTTATAAAATTTTAGTAACCTCTTTATATAAATTTAGTAATCTTTTGATAACTTATATTATATTTTTTGTAATTATTGATAAATTTTATATCATCATATATTTAATAATAGATTTTTATAAGAAGTCGCAGGTTCAATTCTAGTATAAAATAAATTTTTTTATACAATAACATTATTATTTTATAAAAATTTATAATTTTTCACTAATTTTTTTATTAAATATATTTATGGTAAGTTTATCCTAATTCCTACAATAAAAGTTTTAACTTCATTTCTACTATTACCCAAGGTTTAATCCCTAGCAACTTTAAGTACAATAAAAGTTATTAATAATTGATAATTAAGTTATCAATTATTTATTACTAAGTTATCAATGATGTACTATTAATTTATAAATGATTTGCTACTAATTTATGAAAGATTTATCTTTAAATTATGAATGATTTACCAATGTTGATGATTTTCATTAAGTTATTGATGATTATTATAAAATTATAACTAATTTAAGACTAATTTGCTGATAATTTACTAAATAAATATGAATGATTAATTCATTTATTACTAAATTATCATTAATTTACAACTAAGTTATTAATAATTTATTATTACGTTATTAGTGATTTACTACTAAATTATCACTTATTTATAACTAAGTTATTAATAATTTACTATTACGTTATTAGTTGTTTATTATTAAGTTATCAATTTATTACTAAATTATCAATGATTTACTATTATAGTTTTATGTATTTATTAGTATGTTACCATTGATTTATTATTTAATTTTTAACTATTTATCACAAAATTAATATTGATTTATCACTAAATTATTTATGATTTACTACAGAGTTATTACTATTTTATATTAAATTTTGAATGATTTACTATTAAGTTATTATTGATTAACTATTATGTTATTAATGATTTACTACTAAGTTATACTGATTTAATTTTAAGTTTTCAATTAATAACTACTATCAATTAATTACTATTAAACTAAATTTGATTTACTATTAAATTATCACTAATTTATTATTAAGTTATTATTAATTTATTATTAGGTTGTTAATAATTAACAATGAAGTTATCACTTATTTTTTGTTAAGTTATTATTGATTTAGTACTAATCTGTTATGTATTTATAATTATATTACAATTGATTTACTATTAAAGTATTATGTATTTATTATTGTACTAATATTGATTCATTAAAAAGCTATCAACTATTAACTATTAAATTATCATTCATTCACTATTAAGTTATTATTAATTTATTACTAAATTATATCGATTATATTTAAGTTTTCAATGATTAATTACTAAGATTTTAATTATATACTACTATGTTATCACTAATTTATGTATATCCAAAAAAATAAATAATTACAATCTATACTAAATGATGTAATTCATAAGATAAACAAATAAGGAAGAAAAAGTTTAAAGTGTAAATAATTTGAAAAACATAAGTAAATGCTTTTAATTTATTATCAGTAGTTTAATACGTAATAATAAATTAAAATCATAACTTTTTATACTAATGCAAATATTAAAACTAAATTAAATAAATATATAATATAAATTAAGTCAACATTTCTAAGATATTTTTCTAATATTTTAGTTCATGATAAAATAATATATATTAAAATAAGTTTTATTAATAATTTGATTGAATTATTAGTATATATATTTTCATATCTATTAGCGAAATACAATTGTATATAAAAAACTAAAAGTTTTGAGGTGTCCTATCACCAATGAAAGTTATAAATTTTATCTTATATTTATATCTTTAAGTATATAATTTTGAGTAAAAATTTTGTTATGTATGTGATAAAAGTAATAAAAACAAATTTATTAAATAAAATTTATAAAAATTAAACAAACTACAATTTAAAAAAATATTAAATTCATAATAATTACTTTCATACTCTGCAAAAAAAAAAAATTTTTACTAAACAAAAAGATGGCATATATTTAATTATTGCTTTATTATTGTTACCATCATTCAAAATGACTTTTTTTTTTTATATTTTGATGTCAATTAACTTCTTCATTTAAAAAAATAAAAAATATTATAAAAAGTTATAGCAACTCAAATAATAGTTAACTCTATGTTGTCTTTTTGAATGAGTATAAACTATGATATTTCTTTCAAATAAAATATTTGAATTGTTCCCCTTAACTTATATAACATCAACTTAATCAATAAAAAAATGATTATAAACTCGTTGATTTATATTAATATTTTTGTAATACGAATTTCAAAATCCTAAAAAGAAAATTTATCCTTTCATTTTTGCAAGACTTAAACATAAGGATTTTCTTTATTATTAGTATCTCTATATTTTTGCACTTAAAGTTTCATTGTATTATATTTTCATTCTATTTTGAAATTTTATGCTGATGTCATAAAAGTATAGCTAAAATAACATGAATTAATTAACTTAAACTTGAAATAATTTAAAACTCAAATTGAGTATAAATAAAATTTTTACTTATTTTAAATTTTAATTTAATTAAAAATAATATGATATACATAATTATAAAAATGAACTAACTTAACTCGATTTTAATTGATTTTAAAAGTCAACAATTTAGTAATTAGTTAAAACCCGAAATGATGAACATAACTAAAATTTGAATTGAAATAGTAACCCAATTAAAATATGATATTTCTTATTCATTTTCTGTAACAATTTAAAAGTTCCTTATTTAGGTTTTTTTTTTCCTTAATTTTCAATGTCTTATTTTTATTATTTTTATGGTTGAATTAGTTAATTAATTTTAAAAGTATTTCTAAAATAAAATTACAATTATAAGTAATTGAGTATACTTTTTTATTTGAATTTAGGACAATTTGAATCTAGTTTTTTAAATAAAAAAAGCTTAAATTATTCAGTCAAATTTATTTAGTAGTATAAGTGAATAATTGAGTACACTATGAATAGAAATAAAATAATAAAACTTGACTTAACCTATTTGATTGTTGATTTTAAGTCTAAAATCTAACTTGAAATTATGAAAACTCAAAATTCAAAAGGATTGAACTACTAAATACACAATTAAATAAAGATTTTATCAAATGAATTTTACTAATGAATGCCTTTAAATCACTTTTAAGTTTAGTTAAATTATAATTTATAAAAATATTTTTATATTAAATGTAATAGTGATAATGAATTCAATAAATTTCAATTCTTTTAAACAAATATTACCTAATATGATAATCTTAAAATTTTAATACAATAATGAATATTTTTTAACTGACATAAAGGAGAAAATGAAGGATTATACAATGTTTTTTTCTAAATAAAAGAGTTTCATTTTAATCTTAAAGAAATTTGAAACTGATATATTTCTATATTTGTCATTGAACATCATATGACACTAATCTTCTTTATTATATGAAAAAGATGAAGTTATACATAACTAATCAATCTTTTATCTCATTTTTCTACTTGGAATAATCTTTCATTGATGCTTCCATCAATTGAATGTATAAGCATATATAAGCATATTAAGATAAATATTTAGAGAAAATTAAATAAATTATTGTTTCAATTAAGATGAATAATTTTTATGACAATTTGATGGGATTTAATCTTAAGCTACTGGTAACTGTATCATCTTTTGAATTATCTATTTTTATAAGAAAAAAATCTAATTAAAGTGTTCAATGAATCACATAGTGCTAATTGTTGGTGAAGATGGTGCAATTAATTTTCATTTGATTTGATATTAGTTTTGTTCATAGGAATAACAATTATAAAATTAAAAAAAAAGAAAAAAAATTAATTATACAGGTCATACTAAAATGTAAGAATGATATATTAAAAAATTATTTCAAAGACTAAAAAAATTCAATTATGTTATCAATGATCAAATGATCAACTCATAAAATATATAAATAATAAAATTATTATCATACATATATGTTAATATATTAAAATAAAAATTGAAATTCAAAAATAGAAAAAAAACAAATATTCTTAAATAACTTTATTAAGATTAATCTTAATAAATTTATTTAACAACATAAATTGCATATACAATTATTTTTATAACAACTAAAAAAACAAACTTCATATAATTATTTTATTCTTATGTGCATTAAGTTTTTATATCATTCTATTTGTATTTTCATTTAATTTGAAAAATCATTGTACTTATGAAAAAGAGTTTAATAATAAAAATAAAATCATTTAAATTAAAATTTATAAAAAATTACTAATGGTATTTTAATCAATCACTTTTAATATTTTCAAAATTAAAATTTTATTAATTAGTCAATCAGTTTTAGTATTTTTTTTAGTTTAATTATAAAAAAATGTCTAATAATAAAAATTTACTTAAATTAAAGTTTATAAAAAATTCTACTAAAGATGTTTTAATTAATTACTGTTAACACTTAAAATTAAAATTTTAAGTAGTTTTATTTCTCGTAAACTTTATTTTTAATTATATTTTATTTAAATTAAATTTAAATAAATTAATAAAAATAATATATTTAAGGATAAATTTGTTAATTTAAAATTTTATAAAAATATTTAAATTGATCACTACTAACAATTTTGGAATTCACATTTTATATACAAGTATCTATCAGCATTTTCACCTAATTAATACAAGAATATAATGCATCATGGAAAGTTAAAAGCCCTTAATTTACCCTTGCATGCATTTTCCAGATGAGTGTTCAAAGCACGAGTTGTTGCCTATGAAAAGGCAAATTGATAGATTGAGATTAGGTTAAGGGAGCCATGGGAGAAAGGCTACACTACAGCAAAATGGTGTTTTAGCGATAGTTTTGTAGTGGCCTTTCACTTACAAATAATGCTAGCTTCCATGTTTTTATAAAATTTCAAGCGTTTATTATCCAAATGCCACAAATATTCAAATAGCAGCGTTATTACTTATAAACGCCGCCTAAGACTTGATATTAGAGGCATTTCTCGACTAAAACATCTTGAATATTTTTTATTAAAAGTTTCGATGAATAGTTAAGACGTATTTTTGGTAAACAACGCCTTCAATAATCATGTCATAAAAAATTGTATGAGATTAATGAAAGCGTTGTTTACAAGAAATGCCTTTAATATTTAGACTAAAAATTTCCAAGGCTTATTAAATTTTTTTTTATTTTTTGCAAAAATTCCTTCAATATTAAGGTTATCAAGTTGTTTGGATCGTACGGATGTTTACCATAAGGTTGTTGGTTTGATCCGTCTTTAATTTAGCCTTTTTTTAGGTTTAGGCACATATTATTTGTTATTGATTAGTCTAGGCATTTTCTTGGCAAAAAGGCCTTCATTAATTGGTTTAAAAAATTTTTCTTAGAATATTGAAGGCGTTTTTGGTGGAAAGACGCCCTTAATAATCGATAGCAAAAATATGAATTCAATTCTTGAAGGCACTTTTAGTCGAACTCGTCTTCTATAATCCAATCAATAAATTTTTTTAAAGATTTTTAAAGGTGGTTTTGTAAGAAACACCTTCAATATTCCATAGACAAAACTTGGATGAGATGGTTGAACACATTTTAAGCTCTAAACACCTGTAATATTCCCAGAGATAAATTTTAATTGTCGAATTATTGAAGGCAGCTATATCAAAAAATGCCTTCATAAACATTTTGTTAGGATTATAAGGTGTTACTTATAGGAAAATACCCTTTATAATCCATTCGATTAATTTTTAGTTAGTATTATTGAAGGATTTTTTTACCCAAAATGCCTTTAATATTCCAGACAATAATTTCCTGGGAGGATTATTAAAAGAGATTTTGGTAAAAAATGCCTTCAATGTTTTCTGTTAGGGGTGATTGAAGGCATTTTCTTGCTAAAAATACCTTCATTAATTGCATCAAAAAAACATAATTGATAATTTATATGTGAAGTCAATTGTAGGTTTATACCCAGAAAAATGTTTGCTGTCAGTTGTATATTCATGCTCAGAAAATATTTGGTTTATATGTCTGATACTATGAATTACATTTTAGA
The DNA here is from genome assembly GCF_002303985.1 of Durio zibethinus. The sequence continues at coordinate 10,700,575 of NW_019167993.1, read as the reverse complement.
ATTTGCATAATGAACATTATTGTATTTCAAAAAAATTGACCACACATTCGAAATTAAAACTGATAACATTGTCATATTAATATACTTTTATGAAATAATCGTACTCAGTAATTTAATAAGTACACATAATGTATTCATATTAAGTATAACAATAATATTAAACCAATACCCCCAATGTACAAACTTAAAGTTTCCATTCAACATGGCATGTTAAAAATATTATAACAATTTGTTCCATATATATTTACATTCAACCAACAATGTTTAACCTGAAAGTTTATCAACATTGATAAATGACAATACATAATCACACCATTCTTTACGGACTTCATCCAACTCCTTTTCCTGAAGCTTTCTTTACCCTCCCACTAAAAAAAAATATCATAAGTAAATGTTAAGAAATGAGCACATAATGTACCATTTTATTTTTTAAATATATAACGAGTTTATGAAATTTATACTAACCTTTAATAGTGTTATCATAAAATCATGTAACATTATCTCCTGCATAAAACGAAGGACATAATATCCACATTCAATATTACCAGGTTGACGAGGTACCTGAAAATTAAATTGAATCGGTTTAGAAAATATTTATCTACACAAACTCTGTATTAAAAGAATAAATTTGACATTTACCGATAATAACACCCATTTCAGTTTCTTTATCTTCTTATTGAATGCAAATATTACCCTAAATTGAAAAGAAAAAAAAATTAGTGGGAACATAAATAAAATTTGTTATAAAGAAACAGAACATATACAATATAATAAAGTACTGTAATATCTCTTTATAAAAGTTTGAATATCGGGGTTAGGCATCATCGTTGGATTAACTGAATTAAAAAAGTATGGCGTTAAGGATTTGGTGTCAATCACAATAAGCACCAATGATAACTGCAAAATAATAACAATGATATACTCAGAATACGCGTCAAATCATAAAATGAAACAGGTTGGAGCAAATAAGGTTGGAATATAGCTTACTGCGCATTATACGGGAGCAAATAATAATCAATCAATCTTTTCATGCATAGAATCACATGATTAACATGATACATGACTGTGCCACTCTGCTCACTAATGAAGTTGAGGTCAATGAATCTAAATCTATTCGTTAACTATTTTGCCTTCAGCTCTCTATATAGGAAGCTACACGATAACAATCAACACTACTGGTTAGTATTACACCCTAATACTAACTTACTACATATTGAATGTGCATATTTGTATTTATAAGCTAACCTCATATAAGTAATGATTTCAACAGCTAATAATTCATCAATTTCACAAAATTCTTTCACCTCATCCACACCAATGAAAAAAAATGATTGCTTATCAAATAAGTCTTCCTCAGACTCAATGGACATGAAGTTTCCACGGGTACAATTCTTCAACAAATATTTTGTTAACTCATCCATGAAAGCCTAAGCAAGGGTCAGACTTTGAATCTGTACATCCTCTTACAATATTTAATAAAATATAAGTATTAAAATCAAATCAATCAATATAATAAACAAATTAATATTCAAATTATAAACAATATCATACTTCTTGGGGTGGTAGTGGATGATGGGATGGCTTCCTTACTTGCAACAGAAGCTTCTTGTACGAGGACGATGCTATCAGGCTGGGGTACTGGCATAACTTGCTGCATTGTCGCCAACATGGATCCAAAGCAACGAGTTTTTGTTATTGGTCATTGAGGCATTGCACGTTATCATTAATTATTGCTGTTGTTGCTCAATTATTGCTTCATATTGTGCATTTCTCATTCGTGTTGTTTTTGGTTATTTACCAAAATACATTGATGGCAAGACAAATTTACCAACCCCATGAACCTGACCAAGCATTTTTTTTAGTGCTTAATGCTAAAGACAAAGGATCTTCATTATACTGGGTTGTTAGTTCATCAAATTTTACTTTGACAACATAATCATCCTAAAAGACAATAATAAACGAAGCCGTTAGAATAGATCTACACAAGCTAGTATACACTCATGCATACAACCATAATACCAATCATACATTATATAAAAAAAGTAGTTATAATACAATCTTTTTTGCCATTTCCTCGATTGCTTCATCTGCAAAAGATCCATCATTCTGTAAATATCTTTATTTCTAGACATCCCATCTGAAAACTTCTATGCTTGAGCTCATCAATTCTTATTAAATTACCATAAAAAAAGAATCAAAATATATGGAATGAATGTTCATAAATATTCATTAATGAGTATAAAATAACTGTGCGAATACATACAAGCTCATACTTCACAGTTGCATATCCTTTTCTTGTTGTCTGATGGTATATTGTTGTTTGGCCCAAATGTCCTGACGTTGTTATTTGATTTTCTACAAAATCAAAAAATTACGTCAATCACATATGAAGATTAAAGGTTATATTGCATAAAGATTTATAAACATGGAATAATTTGGCAATGGGTTTGCGTACCGAAAGATCTTTTGAAAGTCGATATTGAGCAAAATTTATCCAATCTTCAACACTTATGATATCTGTATATGCCACAGGAGGAACAATCAAAACATCACCTTCACCAGCCAATGGTAAAATATATTGGGTTGTCAATCTGCTTTTAAAGTATCTGAAAACTTTTTCAGCAGATTGTAATAAATCTTTTTACACTTAATTGAAACGTCGAACCGTTCCTAAATAAGTTAACACAAATAGTATCAACACAATGAATTTCAATTAAATGATCATATAACAAATTTTATGAAATAGTTGAATAAACATACCACAACGAACTATCATATCTCATCTTTTAGATCATCAGAAACTCGTCGCCAATCGATGTACGTAATTGAAATCTTTTGACAGACGATGGCTTCAATATGAGTAGCTATCTTGGCAACTCCTTCCAACACAGATTACCCACTTTGATTAAAGTCAACATGAATTTTTGTGTCAGTCACTTTGATCTGTTTATTTGGGCCCCTTTTTTTTCTCTTTTGGCCTACACTTTTTTCTTCTGCATGTTTATTAGAAGAAGAATGATGTTGTTCAAAGTCTATATTACCTGTAATATTGATAATAATTATACAAATTACACAATATAACCCTCTAAATTGATCATTATACTTAGTTTAATATAACTAATACCATACTATGTACATAAACAACATTTAGCACACCATTCAGCAATGTGCTCATACACACCCTTTAGCAAACCACTCAAAAACACCTTTTAGTTCCCATTCAAACCCATTCAGCAAAATAATATCAGACAACAAGATTCAGTAAACCATTCAACATGAAATATTATTCAGACCCCCAATATCATACAATACCATTCGATAATACAACATCAGTCAATAAGGTTTAGCAAACCATAATATTTAATAAGTACTACATAGAAATAGCAAACTTGCAATATAAATAGAATCTTGGATGACTATGCTTACGGTGATGTTAATGAAAATATATAAACACATATGTCAATATTAAGGAATTGAAAAAATAAAAATTCGACTATTGAAGGCATAAATAATACAGTAAACTAAAAAAAAAAGACTTACTAGTTAAACCAGAGGTTCACAGTGGTGATTTGTGAAAAGTCAGTGGTGAGGAATGAGAGAAAAAAAGCAATGATTTGCTAGAAAAATGTTTAAGGGTTTGGTTTGTTTGGTTGAATAGCGCAGCTTTTAGTCATTCTGTGTACCAGGCCTCTACAAATTCCTATGTTTAAGGTAGGAAAATGAATGTAAAATTAATTATTAAAGGCATTTTCATGGAACAACGCCTTCAATAATCACTTGAAGATTTTATTGGAGATTATTGAAGACATTTTTTTACAAAAAAGATGCCTTTAATTATAAGCCTTTAAAATTGTCCAACCAACTTATTAAAGGTGTTTTTTTATAAAAAAAAATGCCTTTTATAATTCTTAAAAATTATAAAAGGCATTTTCAGTAAAAAAATCACCTTCAATAATTATGGATTTCCAAAGTCTATAACAATTTATTGAAGGCGGTTTATAATAAAAGATACCTTTAATCATCCACTAAAATGTTTTGAGAGAAATTATTGAAGGCGTTATTTTTCGCAATCACTTTCAATTATTATCTATAAACTGTGGTAGGAATTATTAAAAGCATCTATCTTAAATATATGCCTTCAATAACAGTGTTAGAATATATGTGGCAGTGTATAGAAGGTATTTAATAGTAGAAGACACCTTTAATAATTCTTAAAATATTTAGTGAAAAATTTTTTAAGGCGTCTGTTATTAACAAACACATTTAATAATGGATTACAAAGTTTAAAGGTATATTGAAGGGGCATTTTCTAATAAACACCTTTCATTACCATCTTGGTATATTGAAGGTCGTTTATAATAAAATACGCCTTTAAAAATCTGTAAAAATTTTTTTAGAAAAATTATTGAAGGCGTTGTTTTATGCAACTGCCTTCAGTTATTATCTACAAACTATGATAGAAATGATTAAAGGCATCTATCTTAAATATACACTTTCAATAACAGTGTTAAAATTTGTGTGGTGATATATAAAAAGCATTTGACAGTAGAAGACACATTTAATAATTCTCAAAACATTTAATGAAAAAATTTTGAAGGCATCTATTATTAACAAACACCTTCACTAATGGATTACTAAGTTTAAAGGTATATTGAAGGTACTTTTTCTAATAAACACCTTCCATTACTATCGTGGTATATTGAAGACGTGTCATAATAAAAGATACATTTAATAATCCAAAAAATTTTTTTGAGAAAAATTATTGAAAGCATTGTTTTCTGTAATTGTCTTCAGTAATTAACTACAAACTGTGATATAAATTATTAAAGACGTCTTTGTTGGATATACACCTTCAATAATAGTGTTAGAATTTATGTGACGATCTGTTTAAAGTGCCTATAATATATTTAAAAAATATGTATAAGGGAATTATTGTTGGCATTTTTTGTTAGTAAATGCCTTCCATAATCTTATCCAATAAAAATCTTTCTAACTTAGTGCATCCAATCACTAACTTCAAGTTTCATCTTCATTATTATACTATTTCTCTTTCCAGATCAAGTACAATTTACTTTCTCTTTCCTTCCACTTTTTGTATTCAAGCATTATTTTTTAGAACCCTATTTTAACTATTCATAACTTATTGATTTTAGCTTTTACTTCATTCAACTATTCCTTCAACTTTTACAATTCATGATTTTTTTTTTTTGTGAAAAAAAATTCTACAAAACCCACCTTATTTCACCTTATGTCAACCCCAAGTACAAATACTCTTGGGTACTATCTACATTAGCTGCAGAGTTTTAATAATCATAATATCTGGTAGCTGATAAATTACTTCACAACAAGGAGTTCTCATTTTGTGTAAGTATTGGTCTTGTTATTATCTTTTGTTTAAAACATAGTAAACTATGCAATTCTACATGTTCGTTTTCATATTAATTTTTTATATACATTTGGTCTGATAATGTAGCAAGTAATAAATGGATAAGAGTTAGATGTAAAAGTCAAGATTAAGTCAAGAGTATAGAGATGGAGTGTAAAATTTTTTTAATTTTGCATTTGAGAATATAAGTGAAGATAATATGATATCATGCACATGTGTAAAATGTGCTAATATCGAGTGGTAAATGTGTAAAATTGTTTATGAGCATTTAATTTGTATTAGATTTCTATTGGGATATGTTAATTGATATTTTCATGAAGAGTCTGTACTTTCAAGAACTTCCACTATAGTTCCTTCAACATCAAAGGCTCTCCATCACCAATATAATCTATTTATTACAGATGACATTGAGGGCATATTACGAGATACTTTTAACATTCATAACCAAAATTTTCGTAATCTTTTTCTCCAAAATGAAGGATTTAATCAGTCCAATGTTGAAATGCATGAATTTAGTGAACCTGGGATAGGTGTATGTGAACAACAACCTAGAGGAAAAGCATCTAAATTTTGTAAGTTGCTTGAAGAAATGAATGAAGAACTTTTTGAGGGATCGAAGCATTCAAGGTTATCTTTCTGTGTTCATCTTTTTCACTTGAAATGCTTATGTGGATGGATGAAAACTCTCTGACTTTATTATTACAGTTTATAAAAAAAATATTTCTTTTTACAAAAATCTCTGAATCTTGTAAGGAATTAAAAAAGATGATAAAAAATTTAGCTCTCAGATATGAAAAAATTCATAGTTATCCCAATGATTGCATGTTGTATTGAGGGGATAGAAAAAATCAAGAATCTTGTCATTTGTGTGGTATTTCTCATTTGGTTGATAAAAACCTCGATGAAAGGTTGAATGATGATGTTGATGAGGTATGTGTCAAAAAGAAACCTGTTAAGGTTTTATGTTATTTTTCATTAATACCAAGACTTCAATGACTCTACATGTCTTCCAAAACTACAGATTCAATGAGGTGGCATCATGAGAAGTGGACAGATGATGGATCATTAAAACATCTACAGATTTTTTGGCATGAAAGTTATTTCATTCTAGGTTTTCAAACTTTACATCTGATCTTTAAAATGTTATGCTTAGACTGGCATCTGATAGATTCAATCTGTTTCAAATGATGAGTACTTCTTATAGTACTTAGCTAGTTGTATTGATTCCTGACAATTTGCCACTATGGATTGCTATGAAGCAACAGTTATTTATATTATCTATGATAATTCTCAAGGAAAAAGGTCTAGGTAATGATGTAGACATCTACTTACAACTTTTTATTAAAGAGTTAAGTAATTATGGAAAAGAATTAAGACCTATGATGCATCAAAAGTAGAGAACTTCAATATGTGTACTCTTTATTATGGACTATCAATAATTTTCTTACATATGCAAATTTATCTGGTTGGAGTACAAAAGATCGTTATGCTTATCCATGTTATGTTGCACAGACATGTTCGACGTGGTTACATAATGGTAGGAAGTTCTGTTATATGGGACATTATCGACGGTTAGATGATAATCATCGATTTAGATTCGAAAAACATCTCTTTGATGGAACTAAAGAGTTGAAGAGATCGCATTTACCCATTAGTGGGTCTAATATCTTATCAAAGTTAAAAGATATTAGTTTTACATATGAAAAAATAACTCCATCAAGGAAAAGAGTGAGGGACATCTTTAAAGGTGTCTGACCTCGTATTACATAAGTTGGTGATAGTCATACAAAAGTTGGTGATCTTGATGTTCAAAGTGATGAAAAAGATGATGAAGTAGATGACCCCAATGAATATGAGTTGTGGAAAACAAGAAGTATATTTTTTAAGTTGCCTTATTGAGAATATAATTTCTTACGTCATAACCTTTATTTGATGCACATAGAGAAGAATGTTTACAAAAATTTTATCGGGACAATTCTCAATGTGAATAGAAGATCCAAGAATGGCTTAAAGAGTCAGCTTGACCTAGTTGATATAGGGATTCGCCCAGACATTCATCGGATATTGCTTCCTAATAGTAAATATCGATTGCATGTTGTTTATTCTATGATTTCTAAAGTTGAAAAAGATGTGTTTTATAAGGTTTTAAAAAATGTCAAAGTTTCGGATGGCTATGCGTCAAATATATCAAGATGTGTGAATATGAAAGAGCAAAATTTTTCTTTATTAAAGCCATATGATTATCACATTTTGATGTAAAACTTACTTCCAATTGCATTTCGCTCATCAATGTCAAAGCAAGTGACTTCTGTGGTAATTGAATTGAGTAACATATTTAAATCTCTATGTCAGAAGTGTATAAATGTGGACGAGCTTGACAAAGTTTAAGATCGAGCCGTAATTACTTTATGCCATTTAGAGAAGATCTTTCCTTCAAACTTTTTCACTATTATGATGCATTTGGTTATCCACTTTCCATATACAATAAAGGTCGAAGGTCGATTTATTATCGATGGATGTATCTTATTGAAAGGTATTATTTATTAATAAATTGATTACATTTTTATTGATTATCAAGCCAATCTACTTAAAATAACATATGACTAATGTTTTATGCTATAAGTTTTTAGGGAGGTTAAAGTCTTATTATCGTAACAAATGCTATCCGAAAAGTTTTATTGCTGAAAGATATTTAACAGAAGAGTGTATGACATTTAGTTCTCGTTATTTGGAAGATGTTGAAATGAGATTTAATAGGCCTTTGAGAAATATTGGTATGCAGCATACAGACTTGACCTACAATTATCTTTTTCAAAGTTTTGGACAACCTATAAACAAAGCTAAATTGGTGGAGTTAGATGATAAATCTTGGGCACAAGCACATCGATATGTTCTTATTCATCATGACTCAATTGAATCGTTTTGCACCTAAGTTGTTTAGCAAGAAAATTATTCATTACATTAGGCATAGTTAATTGTATTTTTTTTAGTGTTAATACTTTATTATGATGCTTTTTAGTGAGTATAGAAATAATTTGAGAGATCATGCATGTTATCGATGATCAAACCCTCGAAAGGTTGATAAGTTATTCACTGAAAACTTTCATGAATGGTTAGGAGTAACTGTAAGTAATGCCATACTTCTCATTATTTTTTATCTACATAGAATGCTTACGGTGATTATAATATTAATAACATATATATATTTATTTCACTTTTATAGGTTTGGAATGAAAGGCTTGTTAGTGAAGAGATGGAGTGTCTTTCACACGATCTGAATCAGATTGTGAAATGATACAAAGGTTTCATCATCAATGGATTTAGATTTCGCACAAAATCCCATGAAAGATTTAGAAGTACATAAAATTCAGGAGTTGTTGTGATTTCATCAACTACTAGCTATGTTAGTGCTAGGGACACAAACCCTTTAGAGGAAAATGTTGACTATTATGGCATGATTAATGACATCATTAAATTGGATTATTATGGCAAGTGAGAAGTTATCTTATTTCGGTGTGATTGGGCAGACGTGAATAGTACAAAAGGTCTTAAGAAAGATCAGTAAAGATTTACACTTATGAATTTTTCTCGATTAATTCACACTAGACAACAACTCATCGATGAACCTTATGTATTTTCATCTCAAGTCAAACAAGTATTTTAGTCTGAAGATCTGAAAAAATTAGGTTGGTTTATTGTTCTGGGAAACACACCTAGAGACTTATTTGATATAGGGTTAGATACCAAAGATGATGTTAAACATGAAACTGAATGTTATCCTTTTACTAAACAAAACTTGGATGAGAATATCTCCAGTACCTATGTTCAGTGGGTCCACGAAGATGTTACTGAAGACATTTACGAACCATGTTTCGTGCACCTATAATTCGAGTGTTTAAAATATAATGTAATAAATAATAGTATGTAAATAATGTCACATTCGCTATTGTATAATTATTATCTTCTAAATCATACATTATATTTTGATTTAATTAAATCGAAATGTTCTTTATATATCGTAGGTTTTGATTTCTTAAATTGTTTATGTCTTTATATATCTTCTGAACTAACATTTTTTCTATATTCACTTTTATGATGTAGGTAAGCTACAATGCAGAGAAGTAGGTTGAAAGAAAAATATATCAGAGATATTATATCAGAACCGTTTGCAGCACCTATAGATATTGGCTATGGACTAAATCTTTTAGAGGCAAATGAACGTACTGTCAGATCTAACTCTGTCACTTCTAACCCTTCAACTGATATTAGATCTGACAATATAGGAGGTTCAAGTTTAGATAGTACCCATCAATTGATTATGCTTTAAATTTGAATGCAGATATGATATACTCTAATTTTATAATTCGAGTATAATGATAAAAGTATTACGATTTTACAAATATATTTTATATTTGTTGCAGTTGATAACAATGGTCAACGAAAGACCAAAGGCTAAACAACTTTGAAGGAATTGTTTGCACTACCTCCTAACGAGCGTATTGTAGTGTTTGCAAACTCTGATAGGCAACCAATTGGTGAAAGGCTTAACTATTGGCTGAATTTCTAGGCATGCTAGCCCATAATAGAATGAAATTGCCTATTCATTATGAAACATGGCATAATATTCAGAAGAAGTTAAGGCCGATGTGTTAAACTTTATTGAGGTATTAGTATAATTAATTAGATATATTCAAAATTTTTATTTTACATTTTGTTTACTTATTGAAACTTTTTTTATTCTATTATTACAGTCAAGATTTGTACTTCAAATATCAACTTTATTTGTGCTTAAGTCATTGGAAAAGAAATGGAAAGATTATAAGCATAGTTTGAAGAATAAGTATTTCGATCGAAATACTACTGTAAAGGCGATGATGCAAAATCTACCTAGTAATGTGATTAGGTGGCAATATAAACAACTAGTTAAATTTTGGTTCTCAAGAAAAGGAAAGGTATTAGTTTATAACTTTGGATAATAGAATTAAATGATAAAAGTGTTTGATGGTTTCAGTTGGTAATATTTGTATTTCTATCATATACGCAATTATTTTTTATGACAGGAAAGAGAATAGATTGTGATTGGTAGCAAAAAGGAACAGAAATATAATCACACAAGTGGATCAAAAGTTTTGTAAGAAGCAAAAAAAAATCATAAGTTTATGATAATTAACTTATTCCAATGAATGAACTTTTTCTGCCGTTAAAAGATAAATATGGAAATTAACATTTATTGTTATGTTTTAATAGATTTGATTGTTTCAATACATAATATTAAACTTATCGAAAGTTTTAAACTTAGTTACACATATGATATATATGAAAAGTTACTGTTTGCGTATATTTACGCCTTTTATTATCTGGTTGTTGTTATTATTGTATTTTAACACTTATGATAGCTTCAATACTTGATATTAAGCTTGTTCGATTGATTGAACTTGGTTTCTATGCTTGATATGGGAGAAAAAGTTATCAGTTATGTCTGTTTAGGAATATTTTTGCATATAAAAGGCAAATATACAAATAACTTTTGGATGCCTTTCAACATATTGAATGGCTTCAATCCTTCATATTAAATCGAGAGAAAATAATTGAATTTGATTTCCATGATCGATATGTGTGAAATCCCAAAATGCTTTTATTTTTTACGTATATTTAAGATTATTGTGTTGTTACAGGGCCAAAATATAAATAAAAGAGATTAAAGTTATTCGAAATTTTAATACTTGATTGACAGGATTGATATGCATAAATAAGTTACGGTTGATATGTATCATATCAAATAACATATATTTTTGTATAGGAGAATGAGATGGGCAGTACAATTAGACGTGTGAAACTTTTTCGGATAACACATACAAAAAAAATGGATCTTACATGAATGTTGAAACATAAAAAATTGTGGTAATTTGTATCATCTATTTTAACATAAAGTAAAAATTAACTCTTTTTAACATATAATCAATTAATTATTAAACTTGATAGTTATATATGACAAATTCACAGGAGAAAGTAAAAGAGAAAATGGCTACTCAGATTGAAATAGCATTTGAAGGTTCTCTCAACATGCAAGAAATTAAAAATCGAATATTCATAGAAGTTGCTAGAAAAGAAAGGCATGGATGGGTCTGAGGCCTTGGATTGGGTCCAACACCATCTGCCTACTATGGATATAACTCTTCGCAATTTACACTCTCAGCAAGTCAGTCTTCGAGAGACATTTCAATATTGAAAGAAGAGTTACAAACTATGCAACAACGTTTTCAGCAAATGAAAGAAGAAAGAGAATAGAAGCATGCCAAAATTGAAAAAGAACATGCTAGAATAGAGGTAAAGCGTGCAAAATTTCAGTAGTTGCATGATCGATTTGATCATCTTATGAATTTTGTGCAACAATAATTTTTAGGAAATTATCTTGGTGCTCCATCAACTCAGGTATTATATTTAGTAAATATTAAAATTTTTAAATAAAAAATAAGCATACAATGAAGTGTTAAAAATTGTATGGTATTATTTAATAGGTTATTGAGCACGCTAGTGACCAAGGTGGAAAATTTTCTTCATTAATTGGCAGCCAGCAAAATGTATGTAGTCATCCATTTCATACATTTTAATTTTTTATTTGGTTAATGTATTTATTATATTTGAATGTTATTATACTAATTATTAAACTTTGTATTAATTAGATGTATATTTAAATGTGAATGAAATTAATATTAATTTTAGTTTTTAAATTTAAGCTCTTTACTGAAAAAAAAATTTATTATAAGAAACTAAAAAAAGAATATTTTTACATAATGGCGGCGTTTGCATTGGGCAATACCTCTAAATGAAAATTTTAGTGACGTTTGTAATATAAAATGCCACTATAAGTAGCGGTGCTATTTCCAGCAAACGTCGCTAGTTAGGTGGCATTTTTTATAGAAATGCCACTAAAGAACGTTGTTTTTCTCATAACAATGCAACTAAATTAATGGCACCCAAAAGATACAAACACCGTAAATATTGAGGCATTTTCATATTCAAACGCCTCCAAAGTAGCGGCATTTTTGTTACAAAAGCCGTCAATGCAACGGCGTTTTTCTCATAAAAACGCAATTGAACTAGCGATGACTAAAAGATACAAACGCAGGTAATATTGAGCGTTTTCATATTCAAATGCCTCTAAAGTAGCAGTGTCTCAAAGATATAAATATCTAAAATGACACGCTTCTGATATAAACGCCGCTAATATTGAGGTATTTTTTTGAAAACACTGCTATTTACCGTGACGAGTGTATAGGCGGCACTCTACGTGACGTTTTTTCACAAACGCCACAACCTTATAGTGACTTTAATAAACGCTGCTAAACGTAAAAAAAACGCAGTTAAAAACCAAAACCCATGTAGTGCTCAACTGTTTAGGTGAGACAAAGATATCCACGTGCATTTTTTTAGTCACTTAACCATGCAGGACGAGGCAGTCAGTCAAGCCCTTCCATCCTGTGGGACAACTCCCCCATCTTTTGCTTCCATCTTTGTCCCAATGTTTCATTTTTTCTAAAATAATTGTTTTCTTTTGTAATATTCCTTTGTGATCATCTTTTAGTAGGTTATTAGGATGGTGATCAGATTCATTGCATTTTTCCTTCTTTAGGGCTTAAATTTCTTTAATCATTGTACCATTGGATTATGATCATTGAACCTGTTTGTGAAAGTGTTTAGAAATTTTTTTTTTTTCATTCAATCAATGTTTATTCTTGAAAACAATTTTTGCATTACCGTTTAAGTTTTTATGAGATTGAATTTACATTTCTTTGACAATTTGAAATTTTAATTTGAAGATTTCTTCCTGTTTAATTTCTCTGTGTCCTTTTATTTCTATATGGATCATAAGCTAAATGTATAATTTTTTTTTAAAGAAGATTACCTTTCATTTTCATTTGTAACTGAAATTCCAATAATATAAAAGTAGAGCTAATATATTAATTCGTCAGTTTTCGTTTCTAATAATATAAATAAATTCCACTTCATACCATATAAGAAAAAAAGTGATTAATAAGGTCAAATTTGTTAGTACATAATGGGTTAATTTTGATTGTTGTTATTACACTTTCAATTTTATTTATTTTTGCACAAAAGTTTTCCACTTGTATTTATGAAATATTTAAATTTTATTACTTTTATTTATTAAAAAATTAACGAAATTGAAAGTGTACTAGCAAAATTTTAAAAAAAATACTAAAATATTTTAAAAATTAATTCAATATTAATCCGTGAAAAATATAATAACAAATTTTACTTTAGTTTAAAAAAGTGATTTTTACAAAATTTTATTATATCCATGCGTATTGGAATTTCTATCTTGTCTTGTTTTTATTTCACTTCCCATCAATAAATATGAAAAAAAAGGCTTATAGACAACCAAAAAAATCCATGATGTTTAATAATAAATTGTTCGCTTTTATACAAAGATAACACTAAAATTTTTTAATTAATTTTATAATATTAATGGACCATCACGTAGCTTTTATAAATTTTTGTTTTACTTTTTTATTATATTCTAAAATGTATGTATTACTTTGTTAATTCTGACAATAAAATCGTAAAATTTCACTTTCAATAAATATGATAATTTCTTGTAATTAAATCATAGCACTCAAATTTGTGAATAGAGAGCTAATAGAATTTAGTGTCTTTATGTGGGGCGTAAAAGTTCCCCACCACTCCCTCAAATTCATTAAAAAGATGACTCTTTCATATATCATTGAATTAAAATGTTTGGTTGCTAAAGTTCGACCCCACATTTTTTTCTTGCACCGAAATACAATGACTTTGCACCCACCATGCTCCCCTCCTAACCCTTTTAAGTACCCTATTCTTTTCTTTCCTGAGTGTAAATCAAGTCTCTCTTCATCACATCTCTATCCAATCCCTTTAATTTCTTCCCAAAAAAAAAAAAATCCAATGAAGAAGATCAATCTCATACTTAGGAAATGCAAGAGTTTGTCGAGACAACTCGGAAGATCATCTTCGTATAGCAGCCTAAGCTCGAAATCGGCTAGGGAAGATCATCATCTGTGGAATGATCACATGGGAGGAAGAAATGATGGTGATAATCAGCAGCATTGTGAAACAATTTACGTTGGGAGTACAAGGAAACGTTATGTGATTAGTTCAAAGTACCTTAATCATCCATTGTTGAATGCATTGATCCAGAGGTCGAAACAGAAGCATGGAGGGGAAGACATATTGGTGAGATGTGAGGTAGTTTTGTTTGATCATCTTCTATGGATGCTTGAGAATTCCGATCCTAATCTCATATTGGATTCCTTGGAAGAATTGGCTGACCTCTATGTGTTTTGAATCAGCAGCGATCAATATGTATGGCTTTTGAATATTTTGATCTTGTTTTAGATAAGAAAAGAAAAACATGATCAATTAATATTCATGTAAGGTTGCGATCATGACATGGTTGATTCCCGATGATCATTCAGTGTTCTAATGTGATAATTCAATATTTGTCAATGACTTAATTTGATGGATCGAGTGCTTACTATTGAGCATGAATTGGAGTACCCTTCTTTGTAATTCATGCGGTTTTGTCAATTTTTTTGTTGCTTTCTTTTTTTTGGGTTGAAATTCTTATTGATATTATGTATAACAAATAATGGTTGAAGGATGAATTTTTTTTAATGTATTACTAAATAAAGTTGGCAATAGTTTTTTTTAGGAAACAAGTTGATTATAATTACCATGCAACCTATTGATAGAGTGTTTTTAGGAGATACCTACAATAACAACAACAAATTAAGCCTCATATCTCATATATTTTTATGGGATACCTAAACAGTAAAATTTAATATTTTCAATTGGCTTATGTTGAGGTTAAAAATGAAAGTAGAATTTGTAGAATAGAAGAAAAACTATTTGATTATGTATAGCATGATTCATAACCCATTTATGTAATTATGTACCATCAACCTTTTTGGCAATTAATATTATCAAGGTCATTTTTTATATAAAAAATAAATTTAAAAAAAAAAGAGAGAGAAGCAATGGGTGAAGGTATTTTAGTTGTTGGTAGGTTCCTTCAAAGGTAAGCATCATGGAGCACCCCTCATTTCTCCAACAATAATCTCCTCGGTTTCTGGCATTGGACTCATTCAACAAATCCCACATGGAAATGCAACAGAAACCTGAGTCTTCCTAAAATCTAAAAGGCCTGCTTTCATAACTATTTTCATTATTTTAATTTTTTTAGGAAAAAAAGTTTATTGGATATTAAAAATAAATTCCATAAGACAAAATTATGTTTGGTTAAGATATAGTAATAAAGAAACAAAAAAAGATGGGTTTTTCTTATCTAAAAAAAATGCTAAAACTAAAAAATATCTAACAACAACCACTCTGAAGATAACTTCACAACAAATAAAATGGGCTTGATGACATCCTGATTCAGGCGGTACCCCTGCAAAGGCTAGACCTGTGGCCACTCGTTTTCCTCGGAACACCCCTCCCACTGTTCCCATTTGCAGGCAAAACTTGAGGTGGTAATTGGGTGCATTCGATCGGGTTCATATCAGTCTGTCTTCGAGTTCAAGTGTTCATGTCATTTTCGGTTGGGATAATTTTGGATTCTATTTATTTTGGTTATGAATCATCTTGGATTCAAGTTATTCCGGTTTTGAATCCTTTTGTATTTGGTCAAGTTGATTATAAACGTCTCAGTTTCAGTTTCATATCATTACAGATTTAGATTACTTAAAATCTGTATCGCTTTAGCTTTCAAATTGGTTTGAGTTTGATTTATTTTAATATAAATATCATAACATATGAATTCATAAATTTATAGTTAGATATAGATTTTAAAAGTCGTCACCAATTATTTTTACATAGATATAATTGATTATCTGATTAAATCTATCACATTTTAAAGAAATGTTCCGAGCTTGACTCGGGTATTTTTAAAAAGTAAATTCTAATCCACGAAATTAAATTTAGGTTTAGGAGTACGGTTACGTATGAAAAAAATTATAACACCCTCATAATGCCTATCGAAAAGATGATACCCAATTGATTTTGTATTATCTAAACTTTAAAATGCATTTGTAATTTTACCAATTAAATTTAATATTAGAAATTAGTCTTAAAGTTACTCTAATCGTTTGATAGTAATTTAAGATAATTTTTTCACTTCAAGAATATTCATGGAGACTCATGCCCCACTTTAAAGAGGTTTTGTCATCAGATTCATTAATACATTCTTTCAAGAAATTATTTGTAAAAAACAATCAATAAAATCCTCTAATCGTTTGGTAAAATTTTATATCGATCCATATCTCCAATCGTTTAGTGGGATTTTTACTTGAAAACCCTTTCTATGAAAATTAAAAAAAAACTATTAAATCTTTTAATAATTTGATAAGATTTATCTCAAAAATTTAAATCCTTTAATAATTTGATAGGATTAAAAATTTATTATTATTATTTTTTAAAAAACTTATTAAGTATTTTAATAGTTTGATAGTACTTAATTCAATATTTGAATCTTCCAATCGTTTAGTATGATTAAAAATAATTTATTATTTATTTTAAAAAAATTTATTATGAAAATTTTCAATGTTTGGTAGAATTTATAATTTAAAATTGAAAAAAAAAATTTAATCCATGAAAATCTTTCAATTGTTTGGTTAGATTCATATATTTATTTGGAAAAAAAAATATTTTCGTTCTTTTAGAAATATCAATTAAAACAAATAAAATATACATAACTAGAATAAATAGATTGATAAATAAATAAATTGAAAAAAAAAAACAATCAAAACCAATTATAAAATAGAAGTTAAATAAATAAAATTAAATTAACAAAACAATACAAAAAAAAGACGACTCGACTTAGGGTTGAAAAGGTGATTAGGCTTCAGGGATAAACAACGGCTAGAGCAGCATAAATATCAACTTGGCTTGACTCAATAGTGGCTAATGGGAACCAGGTTGCCAAGTCAAGCACACAACGGGTCGAGTCGAATCCTAGTAAAATACACAGACCTAGAGTGTTAATTAACTTCAAAACGATGCTATTTCAGTTGGATATAAATTCCCAAATTTTGTTTTTTTTGCTCAAAACCCTCTGCACTTTCTCTTTCTATTTTTTTTATTTATTTTCTCTCTCTAGCCTATAAGAACATTGGTTGAATCTTCATCGATTTCTGAAAAAAGCAAACCAAAATCTAGAAAATCATGCCAAAATGTCATCAAAAAATTCATATACCATAGGAAAATTCATTGGAATTTGGAAATTTCTAGGAAAAAAACTTTCTAAAAATTTATAAAATATGCTTAAAACACCAAATCAGCCTTCTGGGTTCCTGGAATCCTTCCAAAACACTAATTAAACCATATCAAACTTCAAACTTTAAAACTCCAAAAATTCATTTTGCCATAAACTTCTTCTCTACTTCTACTCGATTTTTTTTGTGTTTTTTATATTGCTCTGTGGCTATTGTGTTTACTATCTATGATTACCCTATGCTTGTTTTTTTATTACTCTTGTGTGGTGAATCAAAGCCTATTTATAGGACACTGCTGAGGCTTG
This sequence comes from Durio zibethinus, assembly GCF_002303985.1. The sequence continues at coordinate 10,682,615 of NW_019167993.1, read as the reverse complement.
ATCAATATTTTGATAAAGACTGGACTCTTGAAAAATCTATCTTATCACCAAAAGAGAAATGGGATATTATCCACAAAAGACTTTCATTCAATTTCAAATTTAAGGATATGAATTATCACTGAAGCAAAAAAACTCCATTTCCACCCAGCCATTGCTCTGTGATTTATGACCATTCATTCTTTTTTTTCAATTATCTTTCTCTTTTTTTTTAAATAACCTAATAAATTTTAAAAAATTAGATAAATATAAAGAAATTAAATAAATACAATTAAAAATAAACAACAACTAGGTAAGATAAAATAAGTAACAAAATAAAATAAAGAAGATACATTAAAAAATATATAGATAAACAAAGTAAAATTACAATATTGACAACTAAGCTTGGATCAAACTTGAACCCGATTGATTCGGGCCATTGGGCTAAAAATTAAATCGGGTTCAGATGATTTAAACCATATACTAAATGGAGTGTCTACAGTTACCTCTCTTTATGTATTTTTTATTTAACAAAAATTATACAAAGGCATAGATATCCATTACATTTGAGTTTGAAGATAAAATTATTTAGACCTAGCTCAAGGCCAAAATGAAATGACTTGGTCTTAATTGAAGTTAGAAAATGGTATGACTTAGACTTAGCCAAAGTCAAAAAATGAAAATGACTTGGTCTTAGCGGAAGTCAAAAAATAAAATGACTTAATTTGGACTAAGCCAAAAATTGAATGATGAAGGTGATTGGACTAAACCAAAGTTAAAGATAAAAGTTAATAGTCTATACGAGGTACAAAAATGAAAGTGATCAGATTAAGCTAAGTTCAAAAATGAAAGTGGTCGAATTGAGCTAGGGTCAAAAATAAAAATAATCGAACTGAACCAAGGTTGAAAATAAAGATGACTGGACTAAGTCAAGGTAAAAAATGAAAGTGATCAAACTGAGTAAGGGTCAAAAATAAAAATAACTAGACTAAACCAAGGTCGAACATAAAGATAACCGAATTGAGCCAAAGTAAAAAATGAAAGTGACCAAATTGAGCTAGAGTCAAAAACAAAAATGATCAGACTGAACCAAGGTCATAAATGAAAATGACCATACTTAACCAAGGTTAAAAATGAAAGTGACCGAAGTAAACTAGGCTCGAAAATAAAAATGATCAGACTAAACCAAGATAAAAAAAATAACTAGGTCTAAGCTTAAGTCAAAAATGAAAATAATGACTTGGTCTAAGCCAATTAGTTGAAATAAAGGCGATGATTTAGTTTGAGCCTATAAGTCGAATATGTTGACTTGGTCTAAGCCTATAAGTCGAAGTGAATGTGATCGAACTAAGCTAAGGTAAAAAAATGATGACTTTGTCCGAGCCTAAATAAAAAATGAAGATAGTGACTTGGTCTGAGCTTATAAGTCAAAGTGAAGATGATCGGATTGAGCCAAGATCGAAGATAGAGGTGATCAGACTAAACCAAGGTCGAAAATAAAGGTAACCAGACTGAACCAAAGTTATAAAGAAAGATAATCGGATTAAGCCAAGGTCGAAAATGAAAGTGACCAAATTGAGTTACGGTTAAAAATGACTAAGTCTGAGCCTAAATAAAAAATAAGATCAAATGTTTTAAAAATAACAATCGTAAGTTTTAAAAATCATGTTCAAAAGTCTTATAGATCGTATTCAAAGGGTTTTGAGATTATGCCTAAAGAACTTACAAATCTTATTCACCTTTTAAGATAGAAGAATGTTTCTTGAAACTTTTCAACCAAGTTTTATCATTTTCTCAATCAAATATTATCTTTTGAAAATTTTTCTCCACTGAGGATTTACTAGTAAAAAATTCTCTTATCATTTTGTTAATTCAAATTTCTTATTTGCAATGTATGCAATGAATATCATGAATGCAATGCATGAAATGTAATGAATGCATTTATAATTAAAAAGGTTCTCAAGACTTTTTTTTTCCATCTTCAAGACTAGTTATCTTCATAGCTTCTATCAACCACTTTATGAATCAAAATATCCTGAACTTTTCTCAATATGTCTCTTTCTTCTTTCGAAAGTTCTATGGATCAACATTTTCATAAATATCTTTCATCACACTATCTTCATTCTGCCTATATCACTATCATTTTTTTTTAAGTAATGTAGAAAGCTTTTATGTATTTTTCATTTATTTTTCATCATTCCAATTTCATGAAAAATGCAATTCATCATATATTTTCTTATTATGGGGAAGTAACAATGATGAGAAACACAATGGTTTAAAGAAAATGGATATTCAATGTAAAAAAGTCTAGTGGCCATAGACAGATAAATAATGTCAAAGCATTATTTGAATATCCAAAATAATGAATATTCAGATAATTTTTTACATTAATCCAGAATTCTTTTTTAAAAACTCATTTTATTGCCACTTTTGATCTCTTCAAACTTCAAATCCAAAATTTGCCCTTTAGCCTATTGGATTCCTAAATACTCTTAAGCTATATTTTCATTTTTCCAACCAATACAATTTTTTTTATTTAAATCACTCTTTTGGGTTTTTAATTTAAGCCTTCATTTTCCCTCATTTTCATTTTTCATTTTTTTCATTCATTTTTTGTTACTTTTTTCATTATCTTCTTTTTTTCATTTTTGCTTTGCTTTCTTTTTTTTTTTTTCATTGCCCACCAAATTTCATATAAAACCCTAAAACATAAGTCCTCATTTCTCTCATTGACATTTAATCATACCCTAGGCATGCCCTAGTTTAATATATGATTCTTTAATTTTAGCATTCATGTTTGATCAAAATAGACTTTTAAGGTACATAACTTATGCTACGGTGAAAGATTATGAAAAAAAAAGGATAAAGTAGGCTAAAAAATTTGTGTTTAAAAGGGTGTAAACCAAATAATCATATTTCATTATTTAAAGCAACTTGGCATTTTGTCCTTTTTTTTATCAAGTGCCTTCATATTTTTTCTCTTTTTTATTTTTCCTTTCATCTCATTTTTTCCTTTTAAATTTTTATTTTTTCCCTAGTAATCATTTGTGATCCACATTTTTTTTCTTTTGCAAATAAAGTTTTTCTCGAGCTTTGTCCTTCAATGTGAAAGGTGATCCTTAGTGAGTTTCTTTCAAAAAAATCATAATAAGCTAAAAATTGGGTAACAACTAGATAGTTTTACTTCTTGTGAAAGGTAAAGGAAAAGACAATCATTTCTTATTTCAAATGTGAATATTTGAAAAACTTATATTGAATGAAAGCAAGCTTTTGGATATAAGGAACCACATTCTTTTAAAATGACTTTATTCCTACTTTTTACATGTCAACTTTAATTCACCCTAACAAATTAGGAGTCCAAATTGTCAATCTCATCAATATGAATAAAATTTCCAAGATTGAACCCAAAATTATTGTCACAATTGTTTGAACATTCATTACTTGGAATGTGAGAATAAGTAAAACATAAAGGGATATACACAAAAATTGGGATAAAAAGAAGAATATGTAATAAAATGCAATTGTCATTTTATTTAAATATGAGGTAATCACAAGATAAACACATAAAAGACCATCCTCAAAAGCTCTAAAAACATGTTTTTAAAAACATGCCCTTGTATCATTGGACAAAAAAATTTTAATGACACTTGGCCCTTCATTATCATCAAACTTGATCAACCCATCATTAATGAGGCCTTAACGCAACACAATTTTCTATTGATGACCTATGATCCTATAATGGTAGTCACATTGAACATTAGTATCATACCATTCCGGGTAGGGAGGTTTCATTGGCTCAACATAAACAGGGACTAACAAATGATTTTTCTCCAACTGTAGCAATAAGTCTACATATGTCATAAGAATGGGATTAAAAGAAGCCTTCTTTCTATTTTTTCACTATCTCTTCGAATTGCTAGTATGATTATGAGCTTTTAAAATAGACTTTATAATAGGTGTAATGGTGGAGTTGTATATATGAGTTGACAAAAAAGTATGTAGATGAGCAAATGACGAGACAAATTGATAGGTGTAAGGTGCTACATTATTCACGGATGGATAATAGATTGGATACATTCGTGGTAGGTATTGGGAAAAACCTTTGAAGTGCTGATTATCATAGCTCATGCTTTGAGCTTCATTTTTTATTTTTTAAATTTTCACTTTTCTTCATGCTAGCTTACTCTCTTCTTTTTAGCTTACCATTTTTTATGACATTTTCAATTATCTTAAAAGAGATTACTATGTCAGCAAAGTTTTTGGTAGCATTTTCTATTATTTTCTTATAGTAAGAAGCTTTAAAGGTACTGATAAATAAGATGGTAGTTTCTTTCTCAGTAAAAAATGGTTGGACCGAGTAGCCATATCTACTAACCTTTGGATATATTCTTTGAAAGATTTGTGACCTTATTCTCCATGCTTTACAAAGAGAGATGATCTAGAGCCAAGTCTGTAATGTGTTAATATTGGGTGATAAAAGCTTTTGCCAATTTCTTTTATGAAGTAATGTGAGTCTATCTAATTGGACATACCATATAGTATCAAAACCAGTAAGGCTATCTTAGAATATATGCATCAATAATTTTTTATCACTTGTATAAGCGACCATATTTGGATAGTACATAGTGACATGAGTCAGTAAACACTTACTATTATCATATTTCTCAAACTCTGAGATTTTGAACTTCAATGGGATAACTACATCAAGAACCAAACAAAGTCCGATCGTATCCATGAAGTCATAAAAGTCAATTCCCTCTATGTCTCATAATCTTTCTTCAAGTAGATTCATCTTTTGTTCAAACTTTGAATCCTTTAGAGACTCGACTGCCTTTAGCTTTAGTTTTTCTTTCTCATTCAAATAATCCAAGTTGAGGACTTAGATTGACTCTATTGCCTTTTTCATAAAAACAACGTTACCATAACTCCGAAAATGCCTTTGAGTTGATGCGAAAAGCATTCCAAGGTAGGTATATCATGTCAAGAATCAGAATTGCTACAAAAGAATACCTAGGGTAAATTGGGCCTGATATAGGCCATAATTAAAAGGATAAAAAGGATTAACAACATCCAATGATAGATGATCTTGTGGGTTGGCATATTTTTCTGTAGCCTTCTCTTTGTTCAACTTGTTTAACGCTTTTAAAATTTTACACAACTCTACCTTGAGTTTTTTTTAGGCTATCTCTATTTTTTTCAGATAATTTACATTTTTTTGTTCCATTTATCTAGCTTAGGCTCTAGTGTTGTATTAATGGTGGGTCATTTGAGTAGAGTTTTTAGACGGTCAAGCTATTTTTAAAATTTATGTACCACAATTTAGGATTAGAATGATATCTAGCTATAAATTTTATGTAAAGAAAAATTATGAATGAATGAATGGATGCACACTCATATAAAAGAGAAAAAAATTCTTAATTAAAAAAATTAAAAATTATTCTGACAAGAATATCAAAAACATTCTTAAAATCTATTTCCCAGTCCTATTCTTCAGTTTCAAGACTCTAGTACTGCATGGATAAATTCTTTAGCCATTATGATTGGGCAATGATCTCTTAATAATCTTAGGCTTTCCATCTTCCTCAAAACTCAACAGGCCCATTTTGATCAAACCTTGCACTTTATGTTTGAAGGCAAGGCAATTTTTTATCGAATGACTTGTATTTCTAAAGTGATAATCACACTGAGCCTCAGCATCATATCACTTAGGATAAGGAGGTTTTAGTGGCTCTAAAAAAATTATTGTGATCAAATAGTTTTGGAGAAGTAATAGGAATAGCTCACTATAGGTCACAAGGATTAGATTAATTATGATTATCTCTTTTTTCTTACTCAACGATTCTTAAGTTGAACAATGGGTGGACTCATAGGTGCAAATCTTAGAGTAGAAATGGGTATATAAGGCAGAGGGTTCATTAGAAAATCTGATTACTGGATAGGCTAATAAACATTGTTCATAACTAGCCATAGTATAGGTTTAGGCCAATCTGTGGGGGTTGAATAGGTATAGGTTTTGTTTAGGGTGCCAAAAAGGGTTGTTGAGGTTGGGGATAAGGATTTAGGTATGAGCCAAGAGGTTGGCGTGAAGTTAGAAGGCCTTATCTCCTTTTTGACTTGATATTTTCTTGGGCCATCCAATGCACTAACATAGCTTGAACCAGCATTAGTATTGTGAAAGGTTTTTTTATCTTAGCAAATTGGTTGCTTAATGTACACACAAATTCGTGAGAACTTTTGAGAATAGGCCATTTCAAGATTTTTAACTTTTCCACTAGCTTGGCAAGTTGTATTTTCACTTTTCGCAAGTCATGCCCCAATTCTTCTTGGATGAGTTCTAAGACCTGGATCCGTGTTTTTAATTGATCACCCATTTCTTCTAAATTGCTACCCCATATAAAGTAATAGTTTTCTATATTATGCAATGCTATGATTGATGTATTATATGAATGATGATGCTTTATGAATGAGTGGGATGCATTAAATGAATGAAAATAAATAATCAAACAAACAAACAAATAAGTAAATAAATAAAATAATGGTGAACCTAAATATGACTCTTGCAAACAAGGAGTAACATACAAGAATAAAGTAAGCATCCAATATGAAAAAAAAAAGAAAAAAAAATAGGTTAGCATATAACAAAAGATATATGAGTTAATTTTGGATCATTTCTGCAAAAAGGAAGGACATAACTCTACCTATGAGTTAAATCCGTTACGGCTTACTATATGTGGTTTGGAATTGACTCTACAAGTTTCCAAATTGCTTCTTACATCATTGTCCAACATAAATTAGTAAGGCACCATAATCCTCTTCCATTATAGTCGACAAGCATAAAATGTTCAATTTGAGTGGGAGTATTTTGTTAGCCCATGTGGAGATAAAAAATCTCATAAAAGCGTAGGTACTTTACTCTCTTTTAAGAGATAGAACCCGGGTGTAAAGTTCGCGTTATGCACATGTATATAGATGCTAATATATAACATGATTTAAGAAAATAAAACACAAAGGTCAAAAAATATATAAATTTATTAAGTTAAGCTTGGATAACATAAAAATCATTTACTGGCCCAACTCTCTGCATCCCTTATGGAGTCACTAAACTGTTATAATGTATAGATCCGTAAACCTATAACTAGACATAGACTTTAAAAGTCACCACAAATCTTTTTTGTTTAGGTGTATTAGCCACCTAACTAAATCTATCCCATTTTAAAGAAAAGTCCTGGGCTTGACTGTGGTAACTTTAAAAGGTAGATTCTAGTTTACAAAATCATATCTAAGTTTTAGAGTACAATTACATGTAGGAAGGTTATAACACTCTCACAACGACTATCTAAAGAATGATACCAGTTTGATTTCGTGTATTCCAAGCCTTAAAAAGTGTTTGTAATTTTACCAATTAAATTTAATATTAGAAATTGCTCTGAAAGTTACTCTAATCATTTGGTAATAATTTAAGATAATTTTTTAATATCAGGAGTATTCATGAAGACCAGCGTCCCACTCTAAAGAGGCTTTACCATTGGATTTATTAATGTATTCTTTCAAGAAATTAGTTTTGAAAAATAATCAATAAAATCTTTCAATCGTTTGGTAGGATTTTATATCAATACATACTCCCAATCGTTTGGTGAGATTTTTACTTGAAAACCTTTTTTTATGAAAATTAAAAAAATGTCATTAAATCTTCCAATAGTTTGGTAAGATTTAACTCAGAGATTTAAATCCTTCAATCATTTGGTAGGATTGAAAAATTATTATTATTATTATTATTATTATTTAGAAAATTCATTAAATCTTTCAATCATTTGGTAGTACTTAATTTGATATTTGAATTCTTTAATCGATTAGTAGGATTAAAAATAATTTATTGTTTTTTTTAAATTGATATGAAATTCTCCAATCATTTGGTAGAATTCATAATTTAAAATTAAAAAATTTTTAAATCCATGAAAATCCTCCAATTGTTTGGTAGGATTCATATATTTATTTGAAAAAATTATTTTTATTTTTTTTAGAAATATCAATTAAAACAAATAAAATATACATAACTAAAATAAATAAATTGGAAAAGAATAACAACCAATATCAATTATAAAATAAAATTTAAATAAATTTAAAAAAAAAAAAACAATACCAAAAAAAGGATGGTTCGACTTGGGGTTGAATAGGTGACCTAGCTTCAAGGACAAACGGTAGTTGGAGTAGCTTGAATATCGACTTAGCTCAACAGTAGCTAATGGGCATTAGGTCGCCAAGTTGAGCGTGCAATGGGTCAGGTCAGATCTTGGTAAAACACGCGAACTTTAGGTGTTAATTAACTTTAAAACAATGTCATGTCAATTGGATATGAATTTTCAAATTCTATTTTTTTCCCCTCAAAACCCTCTGCACTCTTTTTATTTTTTCTCTATTTTCTCTCTCTAACTTAAAAGAACACCGATTAAATCTTCACCAATTTTCGAAAAAAGCACGTTGGGATCTAGAAAATCATGCCAAAATGTTGCCAGAAAATTCATTGAAATTTAAAAAATTTCAGAAAAAAACTTTCTAGAAATTCAAAAAATTTACTCAAAACACCAAATCAGCATTATAGGTTCCTAGAATCCTTCAAAAACATTGATTAAACCATATCAAATTTCACAACTTCAAAACCCTAAAAATTCCTTTCGCTAGAAACTTCTTCTCTACTTTTACTCTCAAATTTTTTTTGGGTGTTTTTTGTATTTCTATGTGGCTGTTGTATTTGCTATCTTTGATTACCCTTTGCTTGTTTCTTTTTTGTCATTATTGTGTGTTGAATCAAAGCCTATTTATAGGACATTACTAAGGATTGATTAATATTCTGATAAAGATTGGATTCTTGAAAAATCTATCTTATCATCGAAAGAGAAATGGGATATTATCTCCAAAAGACTTTCATTCAATTTCAAATTTAAGGATATGAATTATCACTTGAAACCAAAAAACTCCATTTCCATCCAATCCTTGCTCTTTGATTTATGGCCATTCACTATTTTCTTTTAATTATCCTTTTCTTTTTTTTGAAATAATTTGATAAATTTTAAAAAAATTAGATAAATATAAAGAAATTAACTAAATACAATTAAAGATAAACAACAACTAAGAAATATAAAATAAATAATAAAATAAAGAGGATAAATAAATATATATATATATATATATAAATAAACAAAGTAAAAATACAATTTTAATAATTAGGTTTGATCAAATTTGAGCCCAATTAATTTGGGTCATTGGGCCAAAAATTAAATCAAATTTAAATAATTTAGACCGCAAACTAAATGGGTGTCTACAATAAAATTATTTTAAAATTCGGATCTTTGATTTTATTTTTTGTTTAAAATCCTATTCAATTTCGAATTACCCATGAGGATATTTTTGAGTTTAGTTAGATTTTATCACCTCTATAAATGGCCCATCTTTCCATTATAACAAGAAGCACCACTTCTTCTAAGACATTCGCACCACTTCTTCTAAGACATTCCCCCTTGGCACCCCCATGGAATTGTGAAGGACTGAAGGTACACCATTGAAGGAGTTATCCAGTGAAAGATTTAGAGCTGAAACTAAAATCCTTGGGGAAAAATACAGTAGTTTTAACCACAGAACTCTAGTTCAAGCCATCGAATTTCTTTCAAGCCAGTGCTGCCTACTAAAGAAAAGATCACACGTTAGTACTTGATAGGAATGAAAAGAAAAAAGTACAAATTTTATTAATCCACTGATTGGATTTGATAATAGCTAAGAGACATTTGGTAGCATGGCTGGAGTGACCAGAAAAGGTGAGCAAAAATCACTTCAAATCGATTTAATTGATCAAAACTAATAAAAAATAATTAATTTGATTTGATTTATTTATCTTTAATCATACTCGATCTTTTGAATTGATTAAATTGATTAAATCAATTAATTTTTTAATCTTAAAATTAATAATCAAACTAATCGAATAAATTAATTTTTTAATAAAAATAAAAAAGTTTATATAAATATTTTTATTTATTTTTTTTGTAAAATATTATTAAAATTATTAAATTTTTTAATAATTTAATTTAAATGATACTTGAGTTTAAATTTTACTATATTAAATTTATAATTAACTAAGTATTCAAAATAAAAAAAATTATAAAAAATTTAATTATTTAATCAAATCAATCGAATCAAATTGATTTTCATCGATTCAATTATAATCGATTATTTAAAAAAATTAATCGATTTAATTACTTATTGAATAAAAATCAATTAATTTAATTATCAATTTTTTTAAATCAAACCGATCAAATCAACTAATTGCACCAGTATAAAATGACATACACGGGGAGAAGAGACTTCTCCCACCAAGCAATCCAAATAAAGTCTTTTCTTTTAACTGCTGGATTAACTCTCAATCAAAGCAAGTTCTTTTTGGTCAAGTGCCTATCAAGCAAAGCCTAAAGTTTTTTTTTTTTTTTTTTTTTTGTCAAAGAGCTTACGAGTAATGGATTGAGTTTTGCAACCTCATCTGCCAAAAGAAGGGCTTATTGGTATATTAAATTTAAAGTACAAAACGACTATGTAATCATTAGCAAATCCATCAAAGAACAATAACAAAAAGGATGATTAAAGAATGAAGGGGAAACCATACTCAAAACTTAGCATACAGAGCATGAATAAAATTACCACAGTTGCAAGAGTTAATTAACAGTTGGAGTGTCGTGGCAGCCATCAGCAACTCAAGTAGCTGTGCCATTCCGCAATAACTCAACCAGTGCTAATTGCTTTAAGCATAGTCTAGACGAATTTCAAGATTACACTAACCTCTACCGAGAAGAGCCACTTTTATACTACTATAGAACCACCTCGATGTTCACATAATTTAGCCCACTTAAAGAGAAATGTTAGATATAACGAAAGTTTCACAGCTTCCTCATGAGAAGAAATAGTCTCTGGTCAAGTTCAAAGTGGGAGACATGAGAAGCTTCTCCCCTAAGCAGCATTAGAAGCCCGCCATATGACACGTAGATCTCTCTGAAATCACAAACAGACATTCAATTCCAAGATCAAGTAAGAAGCTTATAACAGCCAAAAGAGATCAGATCATGTAGCCTAGTGAATTAGCAACAAGTGGAATAATCCTATTGAGTATGAAGTCAGAGTAACCAACCAAGTAGCTATAATGGTATAATAAACAAGGACAAAATTTGTGAGACACGAAAAAGTAATGGCCAAGTATGCTTAATGAACATACGCTTTAAGTCCTTTCCCTGAAGCATCATCCGATATCTTGTATAGCTTCCCATGCATGACATACTCGTACTTATCTGCAAGAGACTTCCTCCCCTGAAATACAGGTCAAATTTGTTAGGTATATGGCAACAAAATATTGCATATCAATATATATACATGCACGTATACACGTAGATAAATAGATAAAATATCTAGGTGTTTACATGCACACAAACACACACACACACACACACAAACAGAGTTTTCCCTTATGTTCAGTCTCCATAACAAAGACACTGTCGAAGTCCTAATTTTAATAACTAAATAACAAACTAATAATTGTTTAATTAATTAACAACCAAGAGCTTCTTGTCTGCTATTGGACAGGCAGTATATAATTCTATGTATATTAATTCAAAAATTCTCTCCTTCTCAGCAGTCCATTTTCTTTTTCTCTATATGGTTCTTTCCCAATTCCTATACCACACCTCAGTGTGTCTTCCTCACCATCGGTATAGTGAATAGATGTCCTCACCATCCATTCTCTGATTTTCCACATTTCTTTCCCTCAGGTCTCACATGTAAGCCACTTCTTTTTTAAGACTCAAATTGGATGTTTTACAGGTGTGGGGTTTGGTTGAGAAAGAAATGAATATTTATTTTCCCCAAGAGATTTAGAGTGGGTGATCTTTTGCTTGAATCAAAAGTTGATCAAATCAAGCAACAGAAGATCAAAGTAAAAGAAAATCATTACAATTAATCAGAGGACCTCAATCTTCAAATACATAATAGAAAAACAAGCCTAGGTAATAAATTTCAATTTTAAGAACAGCTAAACAAAAATAACAGTCACCAAGAAAACTCAATACAAACTGATCAATTGAAACTTCAAACTGCTGCTCTATGCTTTACATTTCTTTCCACAAAGAAACAAAACATCTACCTGTGTAGTTGAAGTAGTCTCAGACCCTCAGGCCTATGTTGAGCAGCGGGATTTGCTTTTAGGTCCCCGCAGTTAGGGTAGATAATTGAAAATTATTTAACTTTTTGTTAGGGGTACAAATGTCTTTGTAAGATATAAGACTTTATACAACTTATATCTTAAAAAAACATTTGTACCCATAACATAATAGTTAAATAATTTACAATTAGTTACTCTTACAACAACAAATGAAAATTACTTTAAAGTAATAAAATAGTGGCTACCAGAGAGGCTGTTTAAAATAAATTTGACAAGCTGCTCCATAGTCAAAATGACAACAAATTATATCTTTCTCTTTGTTCTAACTCTCTCACTGAGCAGTTTCATTGAGATATCAACAAATAATAGAAAACAAGAACAATTATTTTGCGTTTGTGCATGTGAAGAGGACAAGGTTAGAGACAAGATTTCTAATGTATGACGAATTTTTTGGGCTTAGAAGTGCAAACAAAGAAAACCAGCCTCTGTAAATGTTGCTTCTTAAGGAAGACCGATAGCAAACTAGATATCTTGCAACTCGTTTGAAAGGATACAATTTTCAAATATCATATGAGAAGGGCAACTAGAAATAAAATAGAACATAATAGAAAACATAAACTTGTTAAGGAAAATATAGTTTTTGATGTGAGATGGAACATACTTTGTGAATAGCTTTAAGACTGGCAATAGATCAAAAATTGCATTTATGAATCATATTAGACAACTAGGATGCAAAACATCCGCTAGAACAAAATTGAAACTAAAAAATAGTTCATGTTTGCTTTATAAGGTGTGGACCCAATGAATGCTACAACCAACTCAAGCCCTGGAGATTGCAGTCGAAGTTATCTGAATGCACCTTTCATTTCCAACAAGAATAACTTTTGTTGCAGCAAACAAATTAGCAATGAGTATTAAACATTAAAATACAACGGTAAGAAGACTACCGGAGTGTAGTAGCCAGTGTCAGGTGTTCCATCCAAATTCAATGTGTGAGCCAACGCCATTGTGAATTTGTCACCAACATGCATAGGATATATCTCTGTATTAACATCTAGGTGCATGAACATGTCACAATTCTGGCTACGTGCTTCAATGCGAGTAACTGCATGATTATATAAAATAGTAAATGGGAAAATGCTAATAAAACACTTAACCAAAGCAAGTTAAAAGTTGACTGATATTCTTTATTCCTTTAGCCAAGATCATTGTCACACATACTTTATGTAAAAACTAGGCAAAGCAAAGAACTGCCGCATTAGAACTAGTTTATATCTACCATTAGTAAACATTCAACCTACTTCACAGAGTGTGGAGCTAGTATATTTAAGCATTGGATGCAATGAAATAACATGAAGTATTTCCAAAGATAAGTAAGGTTTGATGCCATTCAATAATAAATTTAATAATAATAACAAGGCTTGGGAACTAAATTCAGGAATTTTTCAATCAACATGGAGCTACCGGAAAATCATCCACATTCCATAGCCAATACTTTGATTAGAAAAAATAAATATTCAAGCTTAAAAATTAAGTTTTTACTATCAAGATAGGTTGACAACATATATAAATAATTACAAAAAAAATTACAGAGCAATGAAAGATACACATGAAAAAAATTACCCACAGTGAGTAAATTAGAGAAAGAAGAACTAAAAAGCAGAGGAGAGATTAAAGATTTGACCTTTATCAAACTTTTTACCATCTGGGTCAAGCTTATCAACCACAAAAATATCCTCAAAAAGTATGATGCTTGACATCTTCTGCAAATTTTACCCTCAATACTAAACTATCTCAAACGAAGTGGCTTGAGCCTTTGAAAGAGAAGGGGTTTTGGAGGAGCCGAAAAACAAGAGTTTGGGTTTCATACACTCAATCAGCAACCTATAAGAGCTGGGTCACAAATATTTTAGAGATATTGGCCCATCAGTGGATTTGGTTATTAAATTATAAAAACATGAATAAAGAGACGTCTATGCAGGGATTAACAATTTTAGATAGATAATACATAAGATATAAAAATAATATAAATATTATATTTTTTTAAAAATATTTATTTTATATTTATTTATGTCAATATAAATTTTGATATGATATAATTTATATCATATATATATTAATTTATCTAAACATATAATATGATATGAATAATATATTTAATTTAATCTTATCATATAAATATATATTAATATATTTAACATTTTTAATAAAGTTTTTATATTTAATTTAATTTAATATAAAGATATAAATATTATTTTAATTTTTAATTTTTAATTATGATTTTTCATTAATTATTTAATTTTATGTAAAAAATATTTTAAATATTTAATTATGATGCTTATTTAATAATTACCGTAAAATTATTTTTTATATTAATAATATAAATATAATATTAATATTAATATTAGTTTATATATTATTATATTATTTTTTATCTTTAATAATTTATCATTTTAAATTTGATACTAAAAATTAATATAATTATGTAATATAAATTAAAGTTAAAAAATATATATTAAATACATATTAAATGAGTATTAAATTTTTTTATTTTTTTAATATGTAAATATTTATTTATATTATTAAAATATCAAATTTATTAAGTTACAAATAATAAATTAGTGATTATTTTAGTTGTGTTTTATTATATATTTGTGTATATCTTTATTAATTATATTTTTATATATATATTCATATTATTTATGTCGAATTAATTATACATATTATATCATATTATATCACATATAATAAATATATTAAATATATTATATTTGTATTTAAAATTTAAACATATTTTATAATTCATAATTTTTATTTAAAATCAAACTCAAACGATCAGACGGCTGTAAAATAAAAACATGACATATCTTATAGTGAACCTTCTCACATAACACAATATTCCCACCAACTCAACTCAACATTCTTATTCAATATATATAAATTAAAAAAGGTAATTTCATTATTACAACATAGAAGTTACCCCACTTTACTTTGTTTATGAATCAGGTTCAGCCAGACCTATGGTGCCAATCTCTGTAGCTTTTTTCTTCAACAGATTTTCTGTCAAATTGGTTGATAGAATGTAGTCGAGTTTCTTTCAGCTTGTTTTTGAGAACTCTCTTCAAATTGGACCCACCATCTCATTTCCTCCTCTTCTTTGTTAGGTGAGTTCCTCTCTTCTTTCTTTTATTTTCTTTGATTTCTTCCATTTTTTTAAACCATTCACGAATTGGGTTATGCTGGTTATTTTTAAAAAATGGTTTCTTCTTTCAGTTTCTGGAGTGGCTTTGAATGTAAAGTTTAGATTTTTTTTCTGCTCTCTTTTAAATGTTCATGTTCTTTGTTTTTCTGGTTGTTTGATTTGTTTTTTACGGTGCCCAGCTTGAAGATTTAAGCTTTTTCATAATTATTGAAATGAAACAAAGCATATTCATTATTGATTTGTCAGAAAAAAGGAAAGGAATAAAAAGAGATGTATAATGGAGTGTATAGTTATAACATGTGCTTTTACTTTAGTACTTTTACAGTGTTGAATTTTGCTGTAGCATGGTATCTTGACTTCATTTGTATTTTTTTTTTTTTTGTTCACTTCAAATTTTCAATTGCTTTATATTTGAGATAGATTTTCCATTGATTAACTTTGATCAGCTTTCTTTTGTTTAACATGAATATATCACTTCCCCTACTTTTTGCCACTCTTTCCTTTTTAAAATTTATTTTGGCCTTTCCAAGTCAAATCCAATTTTCCTTCTCCTTGTTTCTTGTAGAAAAATTTATGTCATTGTGTTTTTTTGCCCCTAGCACAAGAAAAA
The DNA here is from genome assembly GCF_002303985.1 of Durio zibethinus. The sequence goes on along the minus strand of NW_019167993.1, from coordinate 10,666,637 downwards.
TAAAAAAGAGAGATGGAGAAGTTTCTTTAATATAGGTATGGTAACATATTTGGTTCTAGTAAGCTTTGACTTGTTAACAGATATGAAATTTTGTAAGCAAAAAGGTAGAATGAAGGTGCTGAATTTGAATGTGGAATGATTTTACACTTTGTGAAAGATCAAAGTTGAATTGTTTTCTGAACATGTTGAGACATGTGCTTGTAACTTGAATCGGTTCTATAACTGATTTATGGGCGATAAACATGCTAATTTTTTAAGTGGAATAATGTGGAATAGGTTTGAGTGATACAGAGTTACTGACAGATCATGCATAATTTAGGTAGTAATTATGACTGGTTGTTCCATTGCTTTCTCTCACTCTCTCTGGTTATTGAATTTGTTGAACCATGCACTTTGCTTTTAACTATATTGCCTTCTTTAAAGAAAGACCTGGTTTGGGCTTTATGTTTGAGATGGATGGTTTATGCATTCTGCTTTTGAGGATTTGAGGTTAAGAAAGATTATTCTGTACTTTGGCTGCTCTGTGATATACCTTCTAATGTGTTTCTCTTTTATCTTTTCCTTTTTTCAGCTTTTTGCTTTCCTAAAGAATTTTTGTTTGAAAATGATTTTGAATTGTCTAGCTAGATGCATGCGTATCTTGAATCATTGTCCCTTGTATTGGTTTCCAGGAATTTCACTGCATTATTTGCTTAGCTAATCTGAAAGATGGAGCGGTCTAGACTTAATATGAGGGGTCGTTGTTCTGGTTCAACACCATCAGAGGAATCTGCTTTGGATTTTGAAAGAAACTGCTGCTGTCATCCTCATCTTCCTTCATTTAGTCCACCAACGCTTCAGCCTTTTGCTTCAGCTGGACAGCACAGTGAGAGTAATGCTCCTTACTTTTCATGGCCGACCTCCAGCAGATTAAATGATGCTGCTGAAGAGAGGGCAAACTATTTCGCTAATCTACAGAAAGGAGTGCTGCCTGAAACTCTTGGTCGGTTGCCAAAAGGGCAACAAGCAACAACATTACTTGAGCTAATGACCATAAGAGCATTTCATAGCAAGATTTTGAGATGCTACAGTCTTGGGACAGCAATTGGGTTTCGTATTAAACGGGGTTTGCTGACTGACATACCAGCTATCCTTGTTTTTGTCTCCAGGAAAGTTGACAAGCAATGGCTCAGCCCCATCCAGTGTCTACCTACTGCCCTAGAGGTTATACAATTTTACTTCCTATTCTGCACCATTTCCTTTGTTCCTCTTTTTCTTTTACATTATTCACTCCAACTACACTGTGGTTTTATCTTGTTTCAACCCCTTTAGTTGGAACTGGGTTCAGTGTCTAGGTAACATAAGTATTAAATCCTTTAATCAGGGACCAGGAGGTGTATGGTGTGATGTGGATGTAGTGGAGTTCTCATATTTCGGTGCACCTGAGCCAGCACCCAAGGAGCAGCTGTACACAGAGATTGTGGATGATTTGCGTGGGGGTGATCCACATATTGGTTCAGGTTCTCAGGTATTCTCATGTTGCCTTGTAATATTTAGTATTTGATGAATGGTAGTCGGTGGATCTTCCTTTTTTGTATACAAGCATGTTTGAGAGCTCTGATCATCCAAAGCAACTTGGAGGTTCTAGTATTATAGTTTTATCACCAGCAATTAACCTGCATAGCAAACTCCATTTTCTTTGTTAATCTAGTTGTCATCTAAATCTGCTTAATGGGCTTGAAATGGCATTAAGGAACCGGCATATCATATCTAAAGAGTAGTTTTAGGTATCAAAGAATCTGAAATAAGAGTGGTATTCAATCATTTTATAACAAACCATTGTCTTTATAAGCATTTCAGTAATATTTGTTTACTTCTCATCATCAGCCGATTTTTGTTATGCAAGAAAATGTTTGTATCATATAACTTTCTGTCAAGACCATATAACCAATTGGTTCACATTCTTGACTAGATTCCTCAATACCTTCGCTATGTTAAGATGCCTGAATATCCCTTGTAGCTCGCCCTTGGAGAACTGTGTGATAAGTACAAACAGACTTGTGGTAAAATCCAACTTGGGGGAAAAGATTCTCATAGTTGCTGTTCAAAAGCCCTTTGGCTCTACAGTTGTAGAAAACAGGGAGGAGAGAGAAGCAAGAGAGAGAGAGATGGTGAGTGGGGAGGGACAGAGGGAGGGAGGGAAGGAAGAGGGGGGAGAGTTAATTCACAGAGTTTGAGAGAAGGTAGGATTCAAGTTTTAGTTTTAGTTTTTTCCATTTTATATTTCATCTTATTATAATTTTATCTTTTCTAAAGTAATTCTCCTTAGTTAGGTTGGTTCTTCATGTGCACCATGGATTGCATTAAAGCACCAATCCCAACATGATAGATCAAAAAATTTTGATGCCTAACCTTCCTTTTGGACGCAATTGCCTTATATTCTGAATAGAGTAAAAGGAGTAGTCTAGTCTGTCTTTAAATTTTTTTCAGTCAACACTTAGTTGAGGTTGGTTTTTATGGTAATAAGGGTCATTGCATTATCTTTTTTTTTTTTTCCCAGCAGCATTATATTATTCTATGATACTTGATTTTGTCAAAAAAATTTTGTATAACCAGAGTCTGAATTAGTATTTTCTGTTTGAATCACATGTTGATTTATATAGATAGACGGTATATTCATCATTAGTTAACTAAAGAGAGCCTCTTGAGAAAAATCTGAGCTGATGAATATGCATATGTTTGTTGGCCATTTTTCATTTGTTCTTGTTCTTTTCCTGCGTACTGGATATTCTTTTTCCTTCTGTGTTAATTGTTCAGTGAATCTCTGGCCTTTCCTTTTCTTTATTAGTTGGTCTTTTTGTTTCTTGGCTCATAAAATTTCATGTACACCATTACTATTTGTTCTCAGGTAGCAAACCAGGAAACTTATGGAACTCTAGGTGCTATTGTGAAAAGTCAAACTGGCAGCCGACAGGTTGGGTTTCTCACAAATCGTCATGTTGCAGTTGACTTAGATTACCCAAATCAAAAAATGTTTCATCCTTTGCCTCCAACACTTGGTCCTGGTGTATATCTTGGTGCAGTGGAGAGAGCTACTTCCTTCATCACAGATGATCTTTGGTATGGCATTTTTGCTGGAACAAACCCAGGTAAGAACTTTTCAATATCTAGAATTTCACTAATTCAGTTTTTGATTTGGTGTTGAAGCTTATGCTGCAACTTGGACAAACTATTGAACTATTTTAAATTATTATAATGAAGCTTTACTAATCATGCCATTGCTGGTATCCTTTAGACATATCTGCTAAACCTATCCTATAGAGTTGGTTCATTAGCCATTGTTTGCTTAAGGTTTAATCAGGTCACAGTTACACCATTTTGATGGGTTGGCAGGCAGAACTGTTTAGTGCTTTGCGTCATTCTTCATGTTCCATTAACTTTATGCTTGATTTAAAAGTAACAGGGATTTTTTTTTACCTTGCATTTAGCTGAAATTACATGACCTGTTTATCTCTACATCTTATTTCTTTGATATACTGTCAATGCTTTGTACTATGTGGAATATGATATGAAGTTATGGCTCGATTGGACCATTATTTAATTGGATCTCGTCAGGATTCCTTTTGTCCACTCATTGAAATAGTTGGATAGATGAGGAGCTCCCTCTTTTACTTGGATAGTGTATCAGCTGGATGATACGTCATTTACTCCTGTCCCCAAGAACACCAATGGTTAAAATTTGAAACTTTCAATTTGTAGGTCTGAAGTTTGAACTAGGGGAGGGGAGGCAGGGGCTATCATAACACCATTGGGTTGGGTGCCAGCATCAATATCTGCTTTTTTATTGTTATTCCTTCCTATTTGCTTTATGTTTCCCCTTGTATCTGTTCAGTATGTTTACTAAATTTTCATCATCGTTCACGTCTTGAACCGACTTTCAATCATGTGATAACCTTTTTCCTTCCCAAGCTTATACGTTCCCCTAACAATTTCATTCACCCACAGAAACATTTGTCAGAGCAGATGGCGCATTTATCCCTTTTGCTGATGATTTTGATATGTCTACTGTTACTACATCTGTTAAAGGTGTTGGAGAGATTGGTGATGTCAAGGTTATTGATTTGCAGTGTTCAATTGGTAGCCTTATCGGTAAGCAAGTTATGAAGGTTGGAAGGAGTTCTGGCTTAACCTCAGGAACTGTATTGGCCTATGGCCTTGAATACAATGATGAGAAAGGAATATGCTTCTTAACTGATTTTCTTGTTGTGGGTGAGAATCAGCAGAGTTTTGATCTTGAGGGGGATAGTGGAAGCCTCATAATAATGAAGGGTGAAAATGGGGACAAGTCAAGGCCAATAGGAATCATATGGGGTGGAACTGCTAACCGGGGCCGACTTAAGCTAAAAGTTGGACAGCCACCTGAAAATTGGACCAGTGGGGTTGATCTTGGTCGCCTGCTCAACCTCCTTGAGCTTGATATCATCATAACAGAGGAAGGGCTTAAAGGTTTGTCTCTTCCAAAGATACTTCTTTTACTTTTCCATCATTTTAGTATTTATATCATATCTCATCTTCAGAGTCCTTATCAATTCTCAAATGATGCCTTGATGTGGAGAACAATTAGGAAAAAGTGCCTCTTTGATGCTATGGTAGATCTTTTAACCGTGTTATTTTCATGCTGATCATAAAGATGGTGAAAGGCCTTTAGCTCAAGGACATATTCTCTTCATTTTTGTGCGAGTAATCTGGGTTTTAGTGTTTGGTGTTGTATATTTCCTTTTCAACATTTCCTTACTGTTTTTGTTGGTGAGAGAGAGAGAGAGACGACCTGTATGATAACTGAAAATCAGAATATAATGCAGGAAAATTAAGGTGCACTTTAACCATGGTCAGGTCTTTAGGCTATCAAAGGAATCATCTAGCATATTGTCAAGACCGTTGGCATAAAGTTTTAAGGCCATATGTAAAGATGCATCATACAGACTGGCTATGAGACTTCAAAACTTGTTCATATTGTTACCTTCATTTCTTCTTATTTTTAGTGGCAGTGCAAGAACAAAGAGCTGCCTCAGCAGCAGCTATTGCCTCCACAGTTGGGGACTCTTCACCTCCGGATGGAGTTCTTCTAAAGGACAAAAGTGAAAACAAATTTGAGTCATTGGGTTTTCAGATTCAGCATATCCCTTTAGAAGTAGACTGCAACAGCTCAGAAACGAATCCATCAACAATAAAAACCGAGTTTCATTTGGAAGATGGTATCAATACCGGTCCAAGTGTAGAGCATCAGTTTATTCCAAGCTTCATTGGACGATCGCCCTTGCATAAGAACTTCTCAGACAAGGTTGTTTCTGAAAATCTTGCTTCTTTGAGGAGTGGCTGCGATGAAGATCTTTGTGTTTCATTGCATTTGGGTGACAATGAAGCAAAGCGGAGGCGTTCCGAAGCTTCTACCAGCACTGAAGAAACAAAGTGAAAACCATTTTGGGGCTTGAGCTGGAGAAACTGACCCATCGTTGTAGTTGGATGGTGCTAGATTTAAGAATTGTGACCCATGATTGCTATCATTGTTGTACCTGCTATTGCAGCTTTAATCAAGTGAGCAAAGCCTGCAAATTGTACTAAATCTAGTTAATCTCAGTAAATTATAGGTTAAAAGATAAAAAAAACTTTTCAACTAAAAATTCAATAATCATTCAATGCATTATCATTTTATTAAAATTAATTAAATTTTTAAATATTTATTTTCATCAATTAAATTTTTATTAGATGAAAATTAATTAATCATCAATATTAATTTTTGTCTAGTAAAGGGTTGCATTGGAATGAAAATAAATATTTAAGCGTCCGATCGATTTGAAAAAGAAAAAATTTAGAGTTTGATTTATTGTAATAAAATGTTTGAATTTTAAATGATCATTCTTTTTTAATCTTTTTGCCTCAATTATATTAGTGCACAATCAGTATCTTGCTTTGTTTTTTTTTTTAAAAAATTTCTTTTCAAGGCTTGAAATTGAAATGGTTCACTTTTCAGATAAACTGGATAAATATATGTATTTATGTATATATATATATATATATATTTGTATGTATGTATATACCTTTTATACTGTGTTTGATAGTGTTTGATAGCAGCGTTTTATATTGTGCTTGATAGGAGAGAAAAAGAAGGAAAGAGGGGAAGAAAAATTACCTTCTTTTTACTCCTTTCTGTTTGGTAATAGGAAAATAGGAAGAGAAAAAGACTTAATAGGAAAATGGGAAGAGAAAAAGAAGTCAGTGGATTTGTATTTTTTTTTTTTCAAATAAAATCTTTTCAAATGTAGGAGAACACTTATTCAATTTAAATTAATAATTTGATTTTTAATTTTACTATTATTTTTTCATTTTTTATATTAAATATAATAATAAAAATAATTATTTTCTTTTTCTTTGTTTTTCTTTTTTTTCCTTAATTTTTATCTTCTTACCAAATAGTAAAGTGTTAATTTTTTTATATAAAAACTTAAAAATAAAGTGCAAATTTACTATTATATTTATGTAAATGGTTTTAGATTTATCATCAGTCTTTCAACTAATATTTGAGACAATACTTCAAAATTTAGAATGCTAAAAAAATATTTAGTAAAAAATTCTATTACAAATCATTTTACAATTGAAAATAATTTTGAAAGTGATACAAAAAGAGAAAAAAAAACAATTATGAAACTAAAATATAATTTTTTATTTTATTTTATTTCCTTTATTATGATATTTTCTATTGAACGTAACGCTATGTTTGAATAAATATTAATAAAAGGAAGGAAGGAAAAGAAAAGAATGAAAAAAAAAAAGGTTTTTAAAGGAAAGGAAATTATATATATAACCCTTATTTGGATAATTAAAATTAATAAAGGAAAAGAAATGAAAGTAATTTTAATAACCATTGTTTTGGATAAAAGAGTGAAAAGGAAAAGAAATGATTCATTATAATAATTTTTTCTAATTATAACATTTTATTGCCTGTGATTTTAGAGCACTCTTAGACTATGATATATTTGCTATCTTGTCTAACATCACAATTATTGCTATATCAATGGGTTTTAATCAAGTGAAACAGAAAGATATTTTACAAACATGTATTGATGGATTTGAGCTTGTCATCTTATAAATCTAAAAAATATATCTGTTCATATTCAACCATTCATCAAAATCAAATCACCAAAAAATTATAAAAAATTTTTATATTGAAAAAGATATGTGAAACTTACTTAAAAAAAAAGATGACTTTGAAAAAATTATAAGATAATTGTGTTCTGCTTATGTTTTTTTATTAGGTTTTTAGTATTAATAAAAAAGATAGACATAATAATTTTTTTATAAAAAAAATATTTTTCAACTTTCATTTCCCTAGCTTTTCCTCCAAATTAGAGTATTAAAAAAATTAGGTTTACAAGATAAACCAAAGGTTATTTGGTTTTTTTCTCTTTCCCTTTCTTTAAATTAAAAATTTATCAAAACAAGGGAAGATAGGTTTTGTTTTCTTTACATTCATTTACTTTACTTTTTTTCCTTCATCTCCCTTCAATCCAAATATTCATTTACTTTACTTTTTTTCCTTCATCTCCCTTCGATCCAAATATATTATACGATGAAATTTTTTTTTCTTTTTCCTTATTTCATCTTCTTTTACTTTATTTAATGCCACACATCCCTTTTTTAATTGGTTTAGACATTTTTCCTATCAATATTATGTTTTTTTTTTCAAAATTTTTTTGAATTATAAAATAATTTTAATGAAATTTTTATTGAATATTCTTTTATTGCTTCTAAAATTTAAGAATAAAGGGTAAATTTGCTTTAAAATTAAAAATATTATAAAAAATTACAATAGTTGAGAAATTAATTAACAAAATCGATGAAAAATTTTCATTTATATTAAAAAATATATTTTATGAAATATTTTTAATTACATTATATTTATAAAATATATATAAAATACAATGATAAAAATCATCATATGCATTGATATAATACTCTATTATATATTTCAATTAGGTAACATTTAGTATCATTTTCAAAATCATTATAGTAATTTAATCACCAAATTAAAATAATATTTGGTATAATATGATTACCTAGAAAATCATGATAATTTATGTATGGTGATTAGGTCACCCTATTTGGTAACCACTTAATGATCTTATATAACGATGATCTTAGATTAGATCGTTACTTTGAAAAATGATTTAATTCTAATTGAAATGGTAGAAAATTTTCATAATCGAAGTGAAGTGATATATAAAATTAACAATAATCAATATTACATATTTAATATGTGAATTAAAAATTTATTTCTTTTTAAAATTAGTGCTAACTATTTTATGTTATAATTTTTATATTTTCAAACTAATATTTATTATAACAAGTTTTAAAATATTTTATGTAATGTCTTTAATTCTTTTAGATTTATATATAATAGAATTTTTTGATTTTAATATATTAATTTTATTCTCTAATTCAAATATTTTTCACATAATTTATCCTATAAAATTTAGTTAACTATCAATAAATATATTTTTAATTTAATAATTTAATAATATTTATTATGATGTAAATTAAAAAAAATATGTATGGATAGATAAATTGGTTTTATAGTATAAATTATGTAAAAAATATTTGAATTAAAAAATTAATCAATTAAAATAAAAAAATTGTATTATATATATTAAAAATTAAAAAAATTACATAAATTATTTTTGAACTTATTATAATAAATACAAGTGTAAAAATAAAAAAAATTTATAAAATAAAATAATAACAATTAATTTTAAAAAATAAAATTTTAATTTACATATTAAATAAATAATATTAATAATTATTAATTGTATTTATCACTTTATTTTGATAATAAAAATTTTTTATTCATTTAAATGAGAATTAAATCACTTCTAATATAATAACTAATCACTTTCAATAATTCAAAATTATTATCATATAAAATTATTAAATAATTATCAAATACGATAATTTAATTATTGTACCTAAATCATCGTAATTTTTAAGTAATTTCATCTATCAAATATTATTTAAAAATAAATAAATAAAGGCACAACTCACAAGTGAATGTTGGGTTACAATAAAATCGGAGGAAAATCATTTTTTTAATAAGGACAAAATAATTAGAAAAAAAAAAAAAAACCAATTCGATAATTTTTTTGGTACGGATATATCGCGTTCTCTCACGGTCTCACCCACGCCCCGTAGGGTTTATCTAGGGTTTCGAAATTTCGGCTGTTCCTTTCTCCGTATTCCCCCAATGGCGAAGCCGACGAGAGTTCGTCGCTCACCTTCTATCTCTGGCTCCGGTTCCTCTTCCCGTTCTCGGTCACGGTCCAAATCTCGTTCCCGCTCTTACTCCGGCTCAGACTCCAAGTCCAGCTCCCGCTCTCAGTCTTTGTCCCGCTCCAGATCTGCTTCCCCTTCCAGCTCTCGCTCTCGGTCCAGATCTATCTCCTCTTCCTCTCCTTCTCGTAGCGCGAGTTCTCGAAGTCGCAGCCCTCCTCAGCGTCGAAGGTCATTTTTTTTGGCTCTTCAGATTTATTATACTTTAGAAATTGTTCATAAGTAGTTAAAAAAATTTCATCGGATTTATTATACTAATTCCATCAGATTTATTATACTTTAGAAATTGTTCATAAGGAGTTAAAAAAATTTCAAGATTTGAAAATTTTTATGAAAAAAAAATTACATTTCATTAATAGCAAAAAGAAACGAAACAAATCTAATTATAGTTTGATTAGTTACTGTTTGTTCTTACTTTTGCTAGTTTAAATATGATAGAAAATTATGATTTTGGAGAATAAAAGGCAATGATTTTTATTTTATATAGAAGAATTATGTTAGAATTGTTTAACATTTAAGTTATTTGTGAATTTTTAATCTATTATAATTTCGGTTTCTATGTTTTCTTTTGATTTGTGCAATTTCTTAGGAAGCATGATCAAATAGGGGTAAAAAAAGTAGTAAGGTGACAATTAAACAGAGCCTTATATGGGGATACCAATTTTCCTTCCTGTGTTGATAGTGTTGAAGTTATTACACGTTATAGCTGAAAATGACTGAACTACCTAATAATAAGTACTTGGAAACTTGGTTTATGGAATTTAAGTTCATCCAACTCATGCAATAATTTACTTGAATGAGTTATGGTTACTTGGAAGAGTAGGAAGTGTAAATTTTGACGTTTTCTTGGCGGCTGATTGAGTTATAATCTAATATATGTAAGAGTTGGATCAAAATTATGAGTTGTGAGGTTGTGGTGCAGTCAATTTGATGAATTAAAACTTAGATTTTGGGGTTCTAATGTATTCTGGATTTGGGAATGCTGACCTCTTTATTGATATTGGTGTCTCAAGTTGAAGATCTCGTAACTGTCCCTACTGCCTTTTCTTTTTGCTGCATGTGGTTATTATCCTTTTAAAAGTTAATATTTTTATCTGAGTTTTCTTTTCTTTCCCTGACACAGTCTGGCTGATGCATCTAGGCGAGGTCGTTCCCCTCCACCACAATCTAAAAAAGCATCTCCAGCTCCAAGGTAAAGCAATGCTCAGTTCAGATTTAGCAGTATTGTCAGTTTAAATTTCTGCAGAAGCTTTACTTTTTCTATATGTTATTACCAACGAGGAAATGGATTCTTTAAAGGTTTTTAATACATGATTTAGAAAATGACGGAATTGTCTTAAAAGAAACTTGTTATTAATTTTTTTTAATTTAGTGGATATGGGTTTCTAGTAGTGGAGAGAATCAATAATTCTTTTAACCAGCAGTTTTCATTTTAGTTATTCTTCTCACAGGATAAATGTTATTTAAATTGTAGTTAGTTTCTTAGGAAATAAAGTATTTTTTTTATTCTTCTCTTTTCTAGTTGTGAGGATGAGGAAATTTTCATTTCTTCCAGTTTTCTTCAATCATAGCAAATTTGCCAGAGAAACTTTGACTAGTTTCGAGGACGGGGATGTATCATATGCAATATATGCAAACTTACATTATGCTTAACGTGATAATATGGGAGGAGTTTAACAGTATGATCATGTTTCCAGATTATAAAAAAGAAATACATTAATTGAAAAAGGATTGGAGTTTATGCTCAAGTACTTATGTTGTTCTTGGCATTGATTTCAGGAAGACTTCTCCCATCCGTGAGTCCCTAGTTCTTTATGTTGACTCACTGAGCAGGAATGTCAATGAAGGCCATCTAAGAGAGATATTTAGTACGTGCTTTACCTTTTAACCCTTGAATAGTATAAATACATGACTGAGAATAGTTAATACATCTTGAGAGCTGAGACACTCTAGAACCTAAGGTATATAACACTTTTATTGAAAGATTGGCATGTTAAATTCTTTATGCATGATTCTGAGTACCATCAATGGCCTTTTAATTATTGAAAGAGCCCGGTCAATGTATGAGGACATTGTAAGTTTTGTCTTAACTTGCTTGTAGATCTTGATCTTATACTTACTGTAATATATAGTTTTTATATCCCCCAAGAATATGGTAACGTAATTACTGTTAGGCATGATATCTTCACAGTTATATTATAAAATTACATAAGATTTATTCGTTATTTTATCTAGAAGAAGTTTTGAGAATTATTGTATGTGCTTTATGTTTGTTTCTGCAAATCATGTTTTCTGGACTATATTTTTTCTGTAGGAGTTTTGTTATATCATTTGAGGTTGTCCTTGTGTTCCAGAAACTTTATCCTGTCTTCTGATCTCATAAATTGCTTTTGGAAAACTATTATATTCCCCCACATATTAGGAGAGCATGATTAGTTTACAAGGTCCACTGGGATAGTTACCAAAGTGTTACTGAACAGACCACTGCATTAGGTCTCATGTTGGTTTTGTTGAGCAATGAGACCATCAGATGACAAAATTAGCTTCTTTTTCAGAATTGGTGCTTCTAAGGAAGAGTGCATTTAGGCCATTTCATTTTTGGTTTGATACTATTAATAAGTGTCTTTGCATTAGTTCAAGACTATTAGATTATATGGTAACGTAATTGTAGATTAAGCAAAGGTGGCCACAGAAAGGAGATGGAGTTTAGACTTTGACTTTTCAGACGATCTTATGTGTCTTGGAGGATTCATTTGATCTCCATACCTGCTATATTTATATGTTGAATAAGATTAAGAATTGTATACAATTTAGATAATAGTTTGGTACTTCTGAAATGCATATCATTTTGTTTGGATGACTATTTGTTTTCTTATGTTTTTAAAACATTACACTTAAACAGTTCAATGCTCATCATACTTGTCTTCATTTTCCCACTTTGTAGGTAATTTTGGTGAAGTTGTAAACGTCGATCTGGCAATGGACCGTGCTGTAAGTTCATATCAGTCATATCCTGGTTTGAATGCTATCATTATTATTATTATTATTATTACATGTTTTCACATTAACAGCTTAATCTTCCAAGAGGATATGGCTATGTTGAATTCAAGACAAGAGCAGATGCTGAAAAAGCTCTACTGTACATGGATGGCGTAGGTTTTGCTAAGATGCCCAAGTAAAACTATTAGCAGCATTTAGTGTTAGCATTGAGAATGATATTATTCGTTGCTTTAATGCAGGCCCAGATTGATGGCAATGTTGTAAGAGCGAAGTTTACACTTCCTCCACGACCAAAAGTTTCTTCACCGCCAAAGCCAATTGCTTCTGCTACTAAAAGAGATTTTCCAAAATCTGATAATGCCAATGCTGATATTGAGAGGGATGAGCCAAAACGACCAAGGGAATGTATGTTTAATGTAGTAAAATATCTGTTTAATTTGTGCTTTTATCTTTATATTTAGTCACTTACATGTTATTCAACTTGTTAACTCATGGGTATCAGCTTCTCCTCAACGGAAAATCCTGCCCTCACCACGAAGGAGATCCCCTGTGGGTCGAAGAGGTGGATCTCCTAGACGACCACCAGAGTCTCCACGCCGGCGACATGATTCTCCGGTTCGTCGTCGTGGTGAAACACCTCCAAGGCGCCGGCCTGCCTCTCCACCTAGAGGTCGTTCTCCTTCATCTCCTCCAAGGCGACTTAGATCTCCAGCAAGGTTTGATATTTGTAATAGGCTAATAGCTTGTTTAAATGAACCAGTTTTGAAAGAATTTGATCCATTTAATCTATACAGGACCTCTCCTCGTAGGCTGCGTGGTAGTCCAATCCGAAGGCGTTCTCCTCTTCCAAGGCGCCGGTAATAATACATTTTACCTATTTTCATAAGGCTTAAATTTTATTGTGCTAAGGTATAAGTGAACTGACACAACCTGTGAACGAAAGAAAAATGCATAAGATCTTACTGAATCTGAGGAATCAGGAGTACTATAATGTATCAAGGACAAACTCGGAATTGTTAATTAAGTAGTCATAGTATGTCTTATTCATGTTGTTGGCTATTATAAGTGACACTTTGGTGTTAAACTTTTGTTGATATGAAGTGAGGATGAGGACGATTTAGTTTTAACTATAATTCCATGTAATATGGGTCTTATGCTATTATGTTTTATTACAGTTCACCTCCTAGACGAGCCCGTAGTCCTCCAAGAAGGTCTCCCTTCAGTCGTAGACGGAGCCGTTCTCCATTTCGTAGACCTGCTCGTTCTCGTTCAAGGTCAATCTCACCTCGGAGGTAATAAATTAGTACCATAACTCTCTCATCTGATGATTTGCTTTAAACAATGTCTTCTTTTTCATTATCTCTCTCTACTCTTGCTGCAACATGCCAAATATTTTCAAGAAAAGTGACAATAAATAGAGAATATAATTAAATTTATTTATATGGGCTGAAATTACCAGTAATTTGATTGATTTCATTGAAAGAGTGAATTTGAGCTTATGCTGGTTCCTTTCATGTCTCTGCATGCCCCTATCAATTGGTGTTGGATTGGACTTAGGTAGTATAAGGGGTCAGAAGTGATGGTTGTAGTAGTATTTTTCCCTCTTTTGGGATCCATCTTTTTCTTTTCTTTAATTAGAAAGTTAGAATTTAGTAGATTAAAAAGAAAGTATACCTGTTAGTAAAAAAATAATTTTATTGTTATTTGTAATGTTGTTTTTCCACATCCCAGGATCTTATTTCTGTATTTTATCTTTAAAACAGAGGCAGAGGACCAGCAGCAAGACGGGGGAGGTCATCATCGTATTCCAGATCACCCAGTCCGCGGAAGGTTTGTGCTTATTATTTTTGGTTTTGAGGGAGTACCTTATTTACTAGTTATTTAATATCTGGCCTTTTTTTTTTTCAATTATGACAGGTGGCAAGGAGGATTTCAAGGAGTCGCAGTCCTAGAAGGTAATTTGTTTATATGTGTTTTTTCATTTTTTACTAAATAATTTGCACTTCAAATGAAAATTTTTATTCAATTGCAAGATGGTTTCGTTTTTCTTCATTTATTTGTTATTAGTTCGTTTTTTATTGATGCTGCATATTCATGGAGACTAGGCTACGCTTGCATGAGCACATCTCTCTCTCTCTCTCTCTCTCTCTACTGCCTAGGTTATTTTCCAAAATTATTAGTTAATGATGTGCAGTCTTTGGAAAATCACATTAACAACTACCTAGTCAGTAAAACAGATGGACTTGTTCCTGAAAATTCTCTGCCTATGGCCAACATGGCCTCTTGTTGGCAACTTTGAATTCATCAGTGTTGCCGTATGTGGTTTCCAATAAATAATGTTGAGGAATGCGTTTTCATGGGCAGGCCATTGAGAGGAAGGATTAGCAGCAACAGCGGCAGCAGTAGTTCGCCTCCTCGTAAGCCATAGGTTATTTTGCTGGATTTTAGTTCCCCTGCTCATTCCCTAAGTTTGATTGTATTAGTTGTGAATGATGTAATGGCAGAGTTGTATTGAGTTTGCTAAAAAAACACTGTTTTCAGTTGTGATCTACTTAATTGGCTCTTAGCAAAAGTCGGTGTGTATGAAATATTAAAGCATTGTACAATGAGCTGGATTTGGAATTTGGCTGATAATCAAGGCTCAAGCACAAGTTGGTATTTTATTTTTATTTTATTCTTGTTTGTGCATTTCGAATTCAAGCTCATTTGGAACCGGATGAAGACATTGTTTTATTTCTTTTGGCTTGACATTGTTAGAAAGGGCTGCATTTTTGGATGTTATATAGGGTGATTAAAAAAAGAAATGAAAGAAATCTCAACCAACTCGTGGCCGAGTAAATGCTGGAGGGTGAAGAAGCAGCCCTTATAAATTCGTCTCTGGTACTGTGGATTTCTTATAACAAAATTCCTTTGGTTATATAAGCACAAAATTCCAGTGGTCTTTTCATTTGCTCCAATCACAATTACATGAAGCTCTGCAAAGACCACAAATTCAATGCATGAAACTCGACTTGGTTGGTCGGCATATAAAAAATATTTATTTTAAATCGCTTGAATGAAATATAAACCTAAATATATATAAGAACCCACATTGAAGAAAAGCGCCAGTTCTTCCTAAGGGGAGCGAAGTTTTAAAAACATTTTTTCTAATACAAAATAGATCGCAGTTTGGGAATGATGGGTGTAGATACTGAGATTGAATTTCAGATTTACTGTGTGCCCCCCCTAAAAGGTGGCTGCCAAAGTTTTTATGATCAGAAAAGCTTGCTTGATAGTGGTCAGTGGAAACTTAAGTTGGAAGTGCCTTGGAGCAATCCAGAATTGTTAGATTGTTAGATTTGCAGCCTAATCATTCCGATTATAAGTCAACTTTAACCTCTGTAATAAGTCAAACCTACGTTTGAGCACCATAGACGCAAACAAAGCCATGAGAATGTGTATGCATTAGAACTCATCGAGCCTCACGGCTTGCTGCTGTTACACGTACAAGCCCTAGTAAGGAAGTGATTAAGGAAACTATCCACAAGAATATAAGCAATCAAACATATAATAATGCTGATGCCAACTGCTCCATGTGATTAATGAATGGTACATACCAGCAATGGAACAGCACTCCCTGTAATTCATAATCAAGCCTCCCTGCAAGGAGTGAGGTGATGAGCAAGGAGTGCTAACTGAATCTGGCAGAGTTGAACACATCCACTACGGGAGATCTGTCAGCCAGTGCTTTTGATTCCTTCAGAGTCACTTTCAACTGCGAAATGGTGGTCGGTTTTCAGAAGGCAGCTCAATGAGTGTCGCGTTACCATAAAACTCATCCAAATTGTAAAAGGCTCTTTGTTGAGGAAGAAATATGTGGATAACCACATCACCTGGAATTATGACAGGCAGAAACATTGCTAAAAAATTAACAATTATGAAACTAGCTTACTTGAGCAAGGGACTCAATCATGGTGGATGTTAAAGGGCAATGATGGTGAATCATTTCACACTCATTAACATAATGATCACAAAATAGATTTTTCCACTTTTATAAATAGACTTTCTATTATTTACAAACTATTTCATGCTACTGTTATTTGCTGTTAAATCAATTTCCAAAATGCTTTTCAGGGCTGACTAAAACAAACTATCCTTTGTTTCTTGTTGACTGTTTCATATTTGGCAGATTGATGCGGAAGAAACTAGAAACAAGAAAAAGAATAAAGATGGTAAAAAAGCACAAAATCAATGCTAGTTGCATTAGATTGGGTAGGCACAAAATTTCATCCCTGAAGTCAATATTTGCCTTATGTTCATAGTCATATGCCAATTACTATACAACAAACGTGTCAATGATTTGTCACATTAGATTACTTACCAAAGTCTAAAAGTGTCCATGAGTTTGGTTTTGTATCTCCAGATGCAATTTTTCCATACTTCTTCTCAGCCAAATCTCTTATTTTGGATCTACATTGAAACTTGGAAGAAAAGCAATCAGTTCAAGAACTGCTGCAAGTCATGCTTTAAACTATTTCACCAAAGGAAATAAAACATGTCAAAGTTAAAGTCCATACCCAATAGCATCAATCTGAGGGTGAGAAAATGCTGTTGCAATGATGAAAAACTGAGTCCAATACACAAGAGGCTTCACAAAAAGGACCCTTATATCAGCAGCCTTCACCTCACTTGCCACCTTGGCCATTGCCACAGCAACTACAGATAAAGCAGGAACCTATGAGATGGTGCAAGCTTAAACCGGAGCTACTTAAGTTTAAGTTTCAGAGGGTGTATGGTTTTATTTTGCTTTTCTAAAGTAGTTTACAAAGATGCCACACACGTTAATACCTTGATTACCAGGAAATCTAATACCTAAACAAAAAAAATCTGAATCACCATTTACAGCTAAGAACATGTTGATACCTTGAAAATAGGACCTAAACAGAAGTATGTGAAGATTCTTCATAAGTAAAATTGCAAGTGCAGCATCTTTATAAGTAGGTGTCTTTTTTCTCAAACCAGCATGTCATATCTGAATTCTTCAAAAGAAGATAATTAATTAGGTAGAGTGGGGGAAGCAAAACTTCAAGAGGGTCCTTTGTTCTTCGGCCTTTATTTTGTAGGTGAGAGAAACAAGTCAGCAGTAACTCCAAACAACTAAGTGCAATCTTGAGCTCACCATAGCAGCAATTTAATGAGATGTAAGGCTAAGGCAGTTGGAATAATAGCATTAATATTGATGCACAAGAGTATCATGTCAAAGTACATGCAAATTTTAGCTATTTGGGACACCAACAGGGCTAGAACAATGAATTGTGTTAAGTAACATCTTTATGAAAACCTTCACAGGATCACATAATTTCCTTCTTACATTCCCAATTATTGACAAGCACGCTACAAGTGAAACTAAAAGGAGAAAATCATCCTTTGCTTTGGAGTTATCCACTGCAAAATAGCTGGCAGCCAATGCAGCAGGGGAACCTAAGGGCTTTAATATTCAAGGCAGACCTGACATTAGATAAAGCCAGTGCTTGGCAAGTCAATGTCAAACTTGAAGGTATTACAATGGCCCTGTTATCACAAGTGACATGTCATGTTATAGTTGGGAGCAGCCAAATCACCCTATCAACTTATAACAATGGGAAAAAAAAGAGTAGAAGGCAACTATAAAGGGCAGAAGCGCCAAGATAGGGGGAATTTGGAGAGAACCATCTTTATTTAGTTACAAAGATAGGCAAGCACAGTGGAGCCAGAGTGATCCCCATTTTATGACTACAATTTGCAAGTATAAGGGCAATAATAATTCACAATGGGTCGTGAACGTGAAGGATGAAATTTATGATCTTTGAGGAATAAGGCAAGTGGAGATATCTATCCAATTACCAGGTAAAGCCGAAAGTAGTAATGGAAGTTGTTGACATCACACAGATTTCTACTGCTCTTAAGTAACCTGATTTTTGTTAATTGAGAAATGAACTTACATGATAAGCTTTCGGCATCATCATCGAGCTCAGCGCTTGGAGACTTTCGGTCATTCTTCTTGAATACTACTTTCCCATACTTTGTCATCAAATCATCAAACATCTCATCAGTGTCTTCGTTTACATTCTGCAAAGGGTATCACTTTATTTAGACAATCATTCGAGGAACAAAAAGAACATGGTCAAGGGATGTATGGCTATACAGAATAGCTATCACCCTGGGATACATAAACATGTCCATAAGATACAAATCATTAACAGCAAATCAATTAATGTACGACTATTACTATTAAAAACAAATCTTCAGCTTTAATATTCTATGAGAAATTGCCAGAACACAGTAAGAATCCTCTCATATGCTCAAAATTTACATGAACAATTCAAAATTGAAACTTAAATTTTCAAGACAGAAACTTTAAGATTTAAGAACAAAACATTAACTTGAACCATGCTTAATTCCTATCCTTTTTACACTTGTTTTGTCAAAAGTAACCAGAAAGAGAAATGAATCATACAGAGAGAAAGCTATCTTCAGCTTCTTTGCCATAAGCATGAAGTGAAGGCAGGAAGCCTCCCCTTGGGTTGAAATTCAAGGATTTGTTTCTGTAGCGTAGCAAATGGAGGTCATTAAGGTATAACCATCGAAAATGCTTTCTGGGTTTTTGAAAAAGCTTCGATTCGTGAGACTCCCACTGCCAACGCTGACTGGAGAACATATTGCCGCCGATGGAGAGAGTCGTTGTAGAGACTACCATTTTTATGTTCTCTCTGTTTCTGATAAGAGTGAGACTGAAATTGTCAAGATATTTTTACAAGGACCTTCTTACAGGTAAGATATTATAATATAAAAATCATTTAAACTTATATTGAAAAAATAATTAAGTTTTTAACAACTTAAAAAAGTGTTACAATTAGGATGATTCAAATTATTTGGAGTTTAGATTATTTCAATTCATTTAAAATTCAAATGTTTTTCATTACATATATATTAGAATTATTACATATTTAGATTTTGAAATAGTTCAAACTAAAATCACTTCAAATTAAGTTACTTTTAATTTCAATTATTTTAAGATTCAAATTATTTAGATTATCATCAATGTTTTAAAATTAAATTATCATATTAAATTGGGTTTATGACTAATTGCTCATTCATGTTAATTGTGTTTGAGTGGCTTTTGCTATATCAAAAGTAGCCAATGCTATTTTTCCCATCAAAATGTTTTTGAAAGCTGAAATTGAAAACAATCCCTTTCTTATGAAAAGAAATATTTAGGAGGCTAAAGATCTGCTATTACGTGGAATCAGATTGAGAGTTGGTGTCTTACGTAAAGCCGTAGTATTCGATTTGATTTAATCGATTTTTTTATTTAATTTAAATTAAAATAATATATTAAATATATATATTAAATTTAAATTAAATTTCAAATCAAAATATAAAAAATTAAAAAAATAAATTGAATTATATAATTTTATTAATTTTTATATATTTTAAATTTTTATAAAATAAAAATAATTATTTTATATATAAATATGTTAAAAATTATATTAAAATAATATATAAAAATAAAAAATTTAAATTTAAAAATCAATGAACTAAGCTAAATTGTACATGTAGAATTTCATTTAAATCAAATCGATTTAAAAAAAAATTGATTCATATTCGAATTAAATTTTATAAATTTATAATATTATACATTATTCAAAAAATCAAATCAAATTTAATCCAATTCAAACCGATCTCACTTTGTAACTATGATTGTTATAGATGCTAGAGTGGTTATGTTGATTGACAAGGAGACAAGTCTATGGAAGGAGGATATCATTCACATGGAATTCAAACCTCAAGAAGCAGAAACAATATGCATGATTCCTTTAAGTAAGAGTGGTATGCAAGATAGCATAGTTTGACACTACAACAAGAAAGGCATATATTCAGTTAAGAGAAAATATCATGTGTAGCTTGTACCACCTCAGAATGCAGAGAATCAAAGGTTGATATGGAGGATGATCTGGGAAGCGGCTGTACCTATGAAAGTCAGGATGTTCATGCGGAGATGTGCTCACCAAATACTACCAGCGGCTGGGAACCTCTCAGCCAGAATAAACTCAATGAACTCTTGTTATCCAAGGTGTGGGGGAGAGGATGAAACAGTGTTGCATGCGTTGAGAAATTGTGTCATTTCTCGAAAAAGTTTTAAAAGGATGTGATTTCCTGTAGCAGATGGCAATTTCACCCGCCAATTATACACTAGAATGGCTGGAAACTGCAATAAATCTCCTTAACAAAACAAACTTTGATCGGTTTATAATGTATCTTTGATCCCTATGGGATGCATGAAACAAGGAGGTTAAACAGAACCAGAAGATGAACAGTTTAAGCATTCTCATCAAGGCTAAAACTTACCTGGAAGAGTACCATAATGCAAGGGCAGTACTCTATAATCAAGTACTCCGGGGACATGTTAAATGGATGGCTCCACCTAGCACCCATTTCAAAGTCAACTTTGATGGTGCAATGGACTGTCAACTTAAAAAGGGGTATCGAAGTACTGTTAAGGGACCACATGGGACAAGTGATAGGACTGGCAGCAACGAATGTAAAACTAGTGTCTGATGTTGGAGTAATAGAAGCTTTGGCAACAGTTAAAGTCTTGGAGGTGGCATTTCAATTGGCATGCAAGAAGATAATTGTGGAAGGGAATGCACTAAACATCATCAAGAGCCTGAGGAAGGATGAGTAGATTCTTTCATGCATAGGATCAATTCTACTGGATGGCAGGAAGTGGATAGGACAATTTGATGATTGCCTAAAACAGCATACTTTATGAGAAAGAATTGAAATAGCACATGTGCTAGCAAGATTACCGGAAGATCTTTTTTGGGTAGAGGAAGTCTCGGAGTTTATCAACTCAACTGCTTTAACACATTTCTAATATTGCAATATGAATAAAATCATTTATTTATTCAAAAAAAGTAGCTTAACAACGACAATTAAGTCGATTAACCTATTTAAGCAAAATAAAATGAGAAAAATGAAAATTAATTTCTCAATTTTGGGTGAATTACACTAAGAATCTACTTTAATTTTCTGAAGTAAGAGGATGGCAAAAGTAAGCTAGTTGGTCCGGCTTGACAAAATCCAATATTGAACATTGTGTTGGGTTGGATTAAAAATAGTAAATATAAGGATTGTGGTAGCACGGGTTAAGACAGCATGACATTGTCAAAATTGATCAAAAGTTGTCAAAATTTTAAAATGTTAAGATGGAAAATATGTCTTCTTATAGATTTTGGATAATTGCATTAGAATAACAACTAAAAAACTAGCAAACAATTAGATTAGATTGATTCAAATGATTAATGTACTTTCAAAATTCAACGAGTGAAAAATTAAATTTAAAATTCAACGATTTCACGATCAATTAAACCTTGCACGAGAATCAAACTTAATAATATGTATTTGAGAAGGAAATTTCAACTCCTCCCAAAATTTAAATTCACATATGCAAATGTTGAGTATGAAAAATAAACTATATTAAGAATTATATAGAATTTGTGTTATGAATTAATGTAATTCCTACTGTCGTTGTTGTATACCATTCCCAACAAGCCTTCAAGAGTTAAAACACGAGTGTTCTTCGCTCCACTCTGATCCGCAATCATAGCAATACTTGTACTTACACCTACACACCAACGATAACAAAAAAGTTTCAATTGCGAAGAATGTGTATAAATCAAAATGAGGTTAAAAAAATAATTTACTAATTACATAAATGACAGAAAAGTAATTCAGGGTTAATTGGCCAACCAGAAGCTTCTGTTCTATAATTAGAACTTAGAAGCTTCAACTCGAAATTCCCATTTCCTTTCCCAAACTTGCCAATCAACATGGCAGGGTGGGATCTTGATCAATTTTCATGTTTGGCCATGTGTTTATAGACTAGAGAGATCAAGCTAGACTTCATCAATAGATAAGGTCAATGAGGCTGTTCTATGTTATATGGATTGGGGATAGAGTGTCGAACACAGATACGTCATGTTTTTTATAAATTTTTACATTAATTTGGGGGGTTTAAACGTTGTATAAGTCTAAATATTCAAGTGCCCAAAGAATATGTTTGTAATTAGGATAAAGTGAAGAGTCCATGAACATAGAGGTTGTTTTCTTTATTTTCCCTTGGATCCAATACATTAGAAAAAAAAATACTAGATATAATCTCTCACTTCCCCTGTGTATGAGAATTTTTGTTTACCAAATATGAACATCTAACAATTTTAAATACGATACGATAATATCATATTTAAAAAAATAAAAATAAAATCATTTAAAATTTTAACAAAATTTGTATATGGATTTGACAAAAAAATTTGTGTTTGAAATGTTCAAACAAATTGTGATAAAACAATTTTTATATTTTATACGTATTTGATACAAAATAAATATAACACTAGAAATATAAATTGTCAAGTCTACTATAAAGTATATATGAATAGAGTGAATTCTTCTACCACAAAAACATGCCATGAGCCTATGCCTAGTTTTTCTCTATTAAACCTTTGATTCCATCTCTAACGTGAAGGTTTGAAATCCAGTTTTCTTGAGGGCAGCAGATTGGTTGGTAAGTAAGAAAAAATCCACTCTTTAACCCTTTAATTATATGTTTCTAAAATGATGATTAAAGTCTTGTATACTTTCATTCTTGAATTATGATCATATAATTTCCTAGACTTCAGTACTAAATTCCAGCATTTAGAACTAAAAGGATTAATAGCATTGAGCATATATAATTGATGAAGAAATAGGAAAGAAGTTAAAGCAACTCACCAGCATTCTAGTTTGTTAGATCCTTCTGTCTTTCCAGCAAAGTCATTGCAATTAGGACACCTCTTCCAATTTTCCTTCTCAGCAAGCTTCAACAATGCACAGTCAAGTTTTTCCTCTTCTGCATCCTCCATCACACGTTCGACCAATACCTTAAATGCATCACAATCCATACCTTCATGCACGAAATCTCTACACTCAGCACAAATTTTCCTATGACATGCAGGGCACTCATATTGAACCACACCAATATCTTTTCCATCATCTACTATCTTAGCTGAGCAATCCTCCAAAGGGCAATCAAATGTCAGAATTGGCGGTGTTTGAGAGTAATACAAGGTGTTTTCCCATCTATAAATCACTTCCCATGGCAGGATTGATTTACACTTTTTCGGTGTAATCAAGCTTTGACAATTAGACTCAGGACAACATACCTCTATCTTATTTTCGTCCTTCAGGTTCGTCGCAATATGCCGTCGAGTGCAAGCAAAGCAGAAGGAATGATTACATCGGGTCACTTTAAACATCATCGAAGCTGGTTTTGGTTCCATGCAAATTTTGCAAAACCAGGTTGTATTAGAAGATTCACCAGGCTGTGGATAACTAGTGGCTCTAGGGAAGGATAATTCTTCGAGTTCCACAACTATTTCTTTCCCTTTCTGATTCTTCATTGGATTATTTTCCGGGGAATTGATATCATGCAACTTTCTTTTTAGACGACTCACGTTCAACGAACAATCTGGCTTGGTTTGCAAAAAATTTTGAGTTTCAGCTATCAATTTGGCTTCATAACAAGTCCCGGAGGAGCCGCAAAAAGATGGAGTCGATTGCTTTCGTTTTCCTTCATCTGTTTTCTTCTTTTTCCGCAGTGGGAAGAGGATTTTATTAATGAAGGACATTAAAACCGAGTTCAATTTGCAATTTGGAACAAAAAAAGGAGATCAGTACTCTTTCTGTTTCATCAAGCAGGGAGCAATTATTTATATGTTGGTGAGCCAAAGATTTCTTGGCAATCAAGTAAAAAAAGCTACTTGCTTTTATTTTATAAGGATTAGGATTTTGGTTTGATGTCCAAAAGTCACAATTTGATTAGATTTGGTATTCTTTGATTTTTTTTATTTTTTATTTTTATAATGTTGTTATATATAACACTAATAACATCAAAGAATACAATTAGGCCAAAAACAATTTTTTTTTAATTTAATTTTGAGCAGTAAAAAGATTAATCTATATGTACTTCTAATATTTGGCATGCCTCCTCCAACCAACAAAGTGTGCAATTCAAGGTTATTAATGCCATTTTGGGCAATATATGTTTTTGCTTTGGATTAATATATATATATATATATATATATATAAAGCGTTACTTTTATATTTTTAGTATATGTATTTAGTTTATCTATTACCGTGAAGATTTTATTAGAAGTTATTCTTTTGATGGGTCTTTCATTTAGAGTTTCCTTCACTTTAAATATAGCGGCGGAGCCATGTTGGAGGAAGGCCATGTCCTAAAAAAAATTGAAAACCCCAGCTTATTTATTTTTTATATATACAAAGTTATCCCGTCAAAAAAAAAAAAAAAGGTTCATAAAAAAAATTGAAAGTGTTCTTTGTGATTATAAAGGTTTAATTTTATAAAACAATTCAATTCTCAAAAATCCAACCAATTTATAAAAAGTAATAGTATTTAATAGTTTAATTTTCCTTTTAAAAAAACTAAAAAAATAACTTCGTTAAACATGATCCACGTTAAAAAGTCAAATTTCCTAAAAAAGCTATGCAAAACAAAAAAAAAAAGTTGGTGTGTGAAAAAACTACTGCAATTAAAGAGTCTAGCAATCAGATTCTTGGTGCAAATGGAGGAAGGGACTATTTGGAATACTGGGGGCTCAAGCTTCTCGGCCATAGCAGTTTGGAAAGAACTGCGACCTAAGCAGACAAAGGTTGCATAGCATAGGCTCATTTGATGTGAGCTTCGTATACAAAAAAGTGCTATATTGGCTTGGATGGCGATCCTGCATAGACTTCCTACAAAGGATTGATTGAATTTTTGCGGATTATGATTGATGGAGCTTGAGTATTTTGTAAACAAAGGTGGAAACTTAAAACCATATTTTCTTTAGCTGCAACTATTCTAAGGCGGTGTGGACACAAATGCTAAGGCTCTATCATCCGTGCAAGGAAGTCGCTAGATGGTGTTAGGAATAGTGACTCAAATCTCATAACAGATTTGTTTGAGATTGGTTAAATATTGTTTGATGGACAAAAAGATTTGCAAAAGAAGAATTCTAAGAGAAAATGGATTCTTAATAGGCAAGTTTGATTTGCAGCAAAAGAATTCTAAGAGGAAATGGATTATTAATAGGTAAGTTTGTATGCTTATAAATATGTGAAGTCTCTATAGGATTGGGTATGAGAAAAAAATATAAGAGAGTTGTAAGGTTTTATAAGATAGACACACTATAAGACTACTGGGAATTTAACGTCCTTATGGGTGTATACATCTGAGTGGACTAAAAAATACTGAGAGAATTTACATAGGTATGGTACATAGGAGTGGACTAAAGAAGATTGAAAGGATCCACATAGGTATGATGAATGAGTACATATGGATATGTATTTGTTTGTGTTGAAAGAGTGTACATTGGTATATATTTATTTGAGTTAAGAATGCTCCATAAGACTAGAGGAAATTGAGAGGGTATATGAGAATTAGTTATGAGTGATTTGATTTATATGTTTGTAATTCTCTACAACTAGTGGATCTTGTTTCTTATCTGTGGATGCAGATCGATTGGGCTGAATCACGTTAAATTATTATCTCTTGTGTGATTGATTGATTATTTGTTTCTTATCCATAGACGTAGGCCAATTAGGCTTAATCACGTTAAATTATTGTCTCTTATGTGATTGAAGCTATTTGGCCTAAGAAAGTGGTATCAAGCTATGGTGATTTCTCAACAAGTGATATCAGAGCTGTGGTAATTTTTCAACAAGTGGTATCAGAGCTACAATGATCCCTAACAAGTAGTATCAGAGCTGAAGTTTCAAGACATGAAAAGAGTTGAAGGTTCGAGCCATGGGAAGAAACAAACCTAGAGGAGCTCAATTCAAAAGAAGAGTTTGAGTTTAAGTTTTGAGAATTGAGGATTGGTTTGCATGAAACATGAAGACACACAAGAGAAGATAATTGTGAGGCTTTCATTGTAAATGTAGCTAAGCATGTCTAGCATGAAGATAGATGATTTGATGAAATTTAAGTCAATGTAGAGATTGTTAGAAATAGTGACACAAATTCCATAGCAAATTTGTTTATGATTGGTTAAATATTACTTGATAGACAAAAAGACTTGTAAAAGAAGAATTCTAAGAGAAAAAAATTCTTAATAGGCAAGTTTGACTTGTAGAAGAAGAATTCTAAAAAAAAAAATTTTAATAAGAAAGTTTATATGCTTATAAATAGTAAAATCTCTATAGGGTTAGGTATGAAAAAAAGAATTAAAAGAGTTATAAGATTTTATAAGATAGACACCTTATAGGACTACTGGAGATTTAACATCTTTATGGGTGTGTATGTTTGAGTGGACTAGATGAGACTGAGAGAATCTACATAGGTATAGTGCATGAAAGTGGACTGAAAAAGATTGAGAGGGTCCACATAGATAAAATGAATGGATACATATGGATATGTATTTGTTTGTGTTGAAAAAGTGCATATAAGTATGTATTTGTTTGGGTTAAGAATACTTCATAAGACTATAAGAGATTGAAAGGGTCTATGGGTGTTAGTTATGAGTGATTTGATTTGTATGTTTATAACTCTCTACAACTAGTAGATCTTATTTCTCATCTGTGGATGTAGGTCAGTTGGGTTGAATCACGTTAAATTATTGTCTCGTGTGATTGATTGATTATTTGATTTTGCTTTCACTAGTGTGATAGAATTGAGGCTGATTGGCTTAACAAGTGGTATTAGAGCTGTGGTTATTTTTCAACAAGTGATATCAGAGCTGCGGTGATCTTTAATAGATAAGATGAAGAGTTTCAATGAATGATGGAGAGACTTCGAGGGAAGTCTTTTGCTCTCTATCCTATAAAGATTAGCTTAGGGAGTATTCATTTTCTTGATATGGAAGAAAAGAAATAAAAGGCAGTTCAACAAGAAAAAATGTGCTAGTAAGCAGTTTTTAAAGCAGATCAAGAAAATATCAGATTTAGATTGATGGGATTAAAAAATTTTATGTTTAATTGGGTCAACATAAACTTAGGTGAGAGATGGGACTTATGTAAAGCAAGTTTTGTTTTGTAATTTTTGTGCAATTAGCATTGGTCGTTGTATAGTTGATTTGTAACAATACTTATTCCTTTTTAGACAATAAAATTATAATTTATCTAAAAAAAAAATAAGATTGAAATAAAAGAAAAAAAGACACAAATCCTATCCTCAAAACATCAAGCTACCTTATTTATTATATAATAATTTATTTTTTTTCCTTTCAAAGAGCTTCATCACAATCACAATGCAAAATATAGTGAAAGCTTCTTTCATGATAAGATCATTACACTTTGTCTTGTGGTTTTAAATCCAAAAATAGTAAGCTTCTTTTATGATTGATTGATTGTTTTTTATTGACTCTTTTCATTTTTATAATAGCCATTAAAAAAGTATTTATTGCAATGAAAATTGTTATAATAGAATTTTGTAACAAAGTGGATGATAAATGACTTGTGGATAAACTTATTATCTACATTTAAATAGAAATTTTTGAAAATTTTCAACTCAAATGATTTTGTTTATTCGAAAAATTTTCATTCATAATTTTGGATAAAAGTATTTGATTTTCTTTCATTTTTAAAATTTTTTGCATTTCAATACTTGACTTTTTATGTATGTTGTTTATGTTTGTAAATATAAAATGCTTTATTTCATATATATTGTTTATAACTTTTGATTAGATAATAACATACATAATATAAATTGTGTGTTAAATAAATTTTTTTAAATTAACTTTCTTATTTTAGTTTGATCTTTTAATTCAAAATTTTAGATCTATTGATATATAAATATGTTATTTTGTTTAGGATTTAACAAAGGGTAATTAAAATATGTTATTTTGTTTAGGATTTAAGTGAGGATAATTATGAAATCAAGATTTTCAGATTAAAAGATGAAAGTTTTATATATTTAATCTTTGAGGGTGAATTATATTTTT